>JARKIB010000304.1:0-156692 GCA_029378385.1 Mycena metata
TTTGTAACTTTCTGGTGATTTTTTCGAATCTTGTGAAGATCTCTTGAAAACTTGATGAATTTCCCTTGGAGTTCAAAGAATCCACAAGGAAGTCTGAAGTTTTTTCCTGATTTTCACTGAGAAAATTGCTGTAACCTTCAAAGAATTTGTCACCAATTGTTTCACCAAAAAACTCGAAATGTTCGACCACAATGAATAATCGGAAGAAGGCAACCTGTGCATCTGGGACATACGCGGCAGCGCCGCATCAACAGCTAACGGGGTTGCTAATTGGCTTAGGTACTTGAAGTGTACGGGGACCTAGGTGGAGGATTGACTTTGTGGTAACCTACCAGGCAGTGCTGATAGGACTCATACTGAGCTTCATCCATGCATTTGAGTGACAGGGGCGGGGAACGCAAGATTAGGCAAATATCGGAATAGCCCACCCCGCGTCAGTATCCCGGTCGTATATGTGTGACTATTTGGTTCTAAACAATGCATTAGCATTACTAATGATGAATTCAAACTGCCTCCTCGCTCAACGGTGGTTGTGGAACTAGCTGGAGGCTGCGCGGCAATAACACAGCCATCGCCGTGGCGCCAGTCCCACCGTCTCTAATGGGCTTCCACCCGGAAGCCCAAAGAGTGACAGAGCCTAATGAGAATATGTCTATTTTTCGGGAAAAAAAGCCATCCTGTAGGAGCCTTCAAGGCTATGTTTACACCACCTTCTCAACAGTTCTTCCAACTGTCGCGCCAAGACATCAATTAATTCCCCTTCCACAATGTTGACGTTCCCATTCAAGAAAAATATGCTTCTATGTACTTGCGGGATCCTGAGCCTGACGCGCATGTGCCGTGGCACTGACACACATTGCCGCGCTACTGACACAGCATTGCCGCACATTGCCCCGACGAACACGAACGAGAGACAATTGTTGAGCCCTCCATTGTGTTCATTTGATGTTCAAACACACTACTGTGCCAAGTTGTAGGGAGGCAACGGCCCAAGGACCGTGACAACGCTGTTGCCTATTTTTTAGGCAACCACGGAGCCGTGAGCCGTGACGGTTGCTTAAGGAGGCAACCAGATTGTTTTTCTCGGGGCGGGTTGGGACGAATTCAGAGAGATTCAGAGACCCTGTGCACATATCTGGTGTTAGGGGAGATGTCCTGGTGGGCCTCCTGCTAACTTACCTCATTTTCCCCACCAGCAGGATTTTTTGAACTATTTTTTCTCCGTGTCACGATTTTTTCAAGGCAACGGACCCTACCGTTACCGTGACCGACCAGAGAATAGGCAACACAACGGGGCCTCCGTTACCCGTGACCGTTGCCTCCCTACAACTTGGCACAGTATGCTGTGGTAAGGATGGCAATAGATGCAACTTGAACCTCTGGGCATCGAACTTAGAGAGGAAGGCACAGGGAAAATAGTGTTTTCCCACCGATATATGCACTACTGAGACAATTGAGGTGTCCATGGCTCACATGTGTTGTACCCTGGGGTACTGAAGGCAAAATATATGATTCGTGACCTTCAATCATAAATTGGGATCGGCGCGGCAGTGGCGCGGTAATGTGCGGTATTTTCTCCTGGCCCGCTGTGGTTTCTTTCTGAATCTTATTCCTTTTTCAAGCACATTCCTAAGCAGGCATTAATTCCGGCCCACAGATTCACTAGGTATAAAACCACTGGCAGTGTACTTCTTGCGGTCACCGGGTATAGTATACTATTTCTGATCACACGTTGTGTGCTTCAAAAAGAGCCTTCCAATTAACGATGTCCCGCATTGACAATCTCCCGAATTGATGTTCTCCCGCCGCCGGGAGGTCGTCAATCTTCCCCTGTCAAGGGATGCTTTTACTCGGGTTAACGGGGTGACTCAGTGGTCTCAACGGATGCTCTCATACTTCTCGCGGTCACCGGGTATACTGTTTCCGATCACACATTCTGTACTCAGGCTTCAACAATAGGCTTCCAATTAACGATCTCCTAGACAATCTCCCAAATTGATGTTCTCCCGCCGGGGCCCTGCCAATGGATTATTTTACTCGGGTTGGCGGGAGACCATCAGCGTGGCCTGAACCTATGTTTTCAACGGTTTTGACCTGATTCTCCAGAATAGTTGAAACTTACCATCATTTTATTAGGCTGCCGTCAGGGGGGGAGCATTTACCCTTTTTATGTTGTGATTCTGGCGCTTGTCTGGTGGCTCCAATGGTCCGACGTTTGGTGGAATATTCTACCGTAAGTACAAATGGGTTCTTGAATTATGCCCCCTCCCCATGAGCCGCACAAAACTTTCTAACTGTTTATGTAAACCACTTATCACTCTAGTCTCCGTCTGAAGCTGTACCTCTATATGATCTGGAATGCTGTGTCTGCCGCGTCTGATACAATCTCCTCCATATATACGTACATCACCGCATAAACTGCTGCGAAGCCGTTTTATGTTCCCGCCACAAACACTTCACAAGCGCCCAAGAAACTATTCGTATTTCGACCGAACATCGCGCTCCTGCACTCTTATTTAAGACACCTGGAGTATTCTATCTGGGGAAAGGGAATATGCTCGGCATCCTTTGTGAATTAACTCTGATTCCCATATAACTGCTATTTGAGCTCGAGAGAGCTGGTGAATCCTCCTTGATGAAATTTGCCTACCTTTCGGCCCTTGCAGCTTTGTCGGCGTACAGTGTGTCTGCGCAGCCTACTGCCGCGGAGTGCATCGGCCTTTTCACAGATTTCTTGGCACTGGAATGCCCTTGAATGTGCTTTTCCGCCTGAACCCAATGTTTTTAACAAAAAAAGTTGCTCCAATTTGCGTGAAAACACCGGCGCACTTTACAGAAAAAAACTTTTTTTTACTTGTGCGGGATTCGAACCTGGCTTGATTGATTGTAGCTTGCGCACTTGTTCGCCCAATTCAAGGAAGATCAAGGACATTCAAGCGAGTTCAAGAAATCTGTAGTCTGTTAGTTACCACAGTCAGTTACCCGGTGGCCTGCGTTATTATGTAACGATCACAGATGCACACACAAACAAGCCTTTAGCGAGACGCGTCTTGACGTGTTTCTTGGGTTCCCCTGCCCGTAAAAGCCTCCAGAACCAATTCAGGCCACTATGGGCACCAATTACGGTGAATCTGGCCCGTTCCGCTCCCCCGAAGGATAGTTTTGAGGAAGTGGACCCAAAATAGAACAAAATCGGGAAAAGATGTTCATTCCAGGAATGTGTCGGTCAGGAAAATTTAGAAAAGGTTCCCAAACTCGTTATATTCAATTAAAAGCAGAACACCGGCTTCGTTGCACATTTAAACATGGTCGTCTCAAAACGCGTCCAAGTCGCGTTGATAAATATCACACGTGATGTTCTAAAGCGGATGATTTGTAATAACGCAGGCCACCGGGTAAGTTACGCGGTAACCAACAGACTCTATCAAGTACTGATAGAGCGTCTGTCGAGAGAGACTAAGAAATCTGCAGAAAGTCTGATGTGGGGTCAGGTTAGTGTCCATTGACTGAATACCACCTACGTTTGCTCACGTACGATCAGTGTGGTGGAACGGTTCGATATTCTTTTCGTTCTTTCGTCTAAACCGTTCCTGATCTAGGCTGGACGGGACCAACCATATGCCCGACGGGCTGGAGTTGCACATTCTCTGGTGAACAGTGCATAGAATCAACGTTAATCAATGTCCGTCGTATTGCGGGTCTCAACACCTCTACAGGTACTCACAATGTCTTCATGCCGCCGCTACGACCACCGTCACAAGCCGCCCCGGCACGGGCACGAGGGGTCTGGTAAAAATGACGCGGGGCGGCGCGAACCGGCGCGCACTGACGCGGACCGGCGCGGCACAATAATTTTAGCAATATTGGACTATTGGACGAACGTTTCGAGGGTTATAACTCGACCCAAATCCATTACCACTTCTAATCCAACACTCAAGGGGTAATGTAATCGTTCTTTCATTTCTCGTGGGAATCTTGAACTCGGCCATCTCGGGGAGGTTGGACTTCCATATTCTCGTTGAATTTTGACTTGAGGCGTGTTCTCTTCATTATTGAGGGTCTCGGCTAAGTACTCGATTGTTCTTTTGCCCAGAGATTCTTCTTCCCGGAATCCAAGGTGAATGAACGCGCGTCTGCGACTCAACTCGGGTTCAAGCCATCCGATTCATTCCCATCAAGTAATAGACGGATATCTCAATAACCCAATTAGACAGAGGCTCTGGGCTTGTGTATCCCGTGAGGTTGATCTCCGAGATGTCCGATTCACAAATCTGAACAGCGCAGATGCTCGGGTTGAGTCGAGACACCGGAAATTGGCTCAGGATGGAGGGACAACCTCGCTGTTCTGGGGATTGTTTACGAGCGATGGCTCAGTTCGGCGAATATCTGGCCCAGATGACCGTGATTAATTGAAATCCTATGTTGAGAGGGTCAAAGTTGAGAAGCTCAAATTCAATGTAAGAAGATAAGGGCGCACTGCGGACGGCCGGTGGTGATCCCAATTGGCACCCTCCAACGGGGGTACCCACTGATGATCCTAAATCCCGATTACGCCCTTAGGAAATGAACCTAGGAACCGGAAATGACTAACGTGACTGCGCCGATAATATATATCGCAAGGTGTTAGTTGAACTGAATTTATCTAGCTGCGGCCTCCAGTGACCGTAGTGCCATTCATTGGATTACGAATTTCTGTCACTGGCCCTGGTTTAACGGTCACTCAAGTCGCCTGAACCTCAGTCGCTCAAGTACGAGGCTTCGATGGGTGGTAGATATGTATCGTCTTTATTCATTCATTGGCTCATTTACCGCAGTACCAGAGTAATTGGAGTTTATTCGACCGTACCCTGCCCTTAATATTGGTGAAGTCAAGCATCTGCGCCTGGGTGCAGCAGTCCCTGAGGTCAAGAAGTCGGACAATCAGACCCTACCCATCTTAGTTCTCGCCAGTGCCCCCACCGGCAGCCATCAATTTTGAGATAACCACTCCTACAGGCTGCGGCGGCGAGCCGCAACCCGCCGCAACACTTTTTTTCCTGCACCCTCGGATACCACCTTCCTAATGGGGCCCCACCCAAGACCACCCACGGACCACTTCCGGTCGAACTTGGCCAAAATTATTACTTCAACACCTCCTGAGGTGAGTGGGAAGAGATTTGTGTGTTTACCACTTACTGGGGGCTTTCCCATACCTTTTCCAGCCTTTTCCCTCCCTCCCATACCTTATAGGGAGAAGTTGTTTTCGGCCTTCCCCCTCCCCCCATCCGAAATTTAATGCCGATTCCCCCTTGCGTGTGGTTCATTTGGGTACCCAAATGAGTTACATAGATAGCTAGAAGGCGTCGGAGTTGCCATCGCCGAGGAAAGTAACGGGACACCCAGGGGGTAGGCGCACGCATGAGGCGCATCAGGTGAGTCCTGGATATCCGGTGCCCATGAGCACATTGATATTGACGTTGAGGCAAAGGATGGAAGATTAGGAAATGAAGGAAGACCCAAAACAGATCTAGCCTGTACCATATTGGCGACTACGCGCACCCACGTCCTCCGATTCCCGAATCGCGCTCGCCTTCCCAGATACACGAACCCGACGCAGGAATCTTCGCTCTTGCCGTTGTCGGGCCAGTGCGCTGCGTATACTATACTATTTCGACCAAATGTTCACGCCATGTCACCCATCACCACAGGTGTTCATTCGGCTTGGCGTTCATTCCTCGGCAATCACGCAAAATTACTGTAAATGGACGGCCGGCAAGTGCCGGCAGAGGTTTTTTGACAGTTTTTACCCCTATTTGAGGCCAAAAATTGGAATGTCACTGTTACAGGTGCCAAATTTGTTCAGTTCACGACCCGGCGTCACCCGTCACTTGAACATTTGGTCGAAATAGTACAGTAAACGAAATAAAATTGAGTGCCTTCATTTGAGTAACAACAAGATTTATGGGACTGGGACTCGGCTAAACCTCGCTTAAGATCGGCTAACGTCGGCTAAGGTCCCGTTAGTGGGACTCGTTGCCCGGTCGACGCGGAGATGGGACTCGCCTCATCGCGGCCATCACTGAATCAAATGTGCCGTGAGGACTTACAATAGGCAGCAAAGCACGAATTAAAGCACCCTAAAATCAGAAAAGAGCCCCACACAGTGGGCCCCCGCGGCGAGCGGAAGCTCCACGCAGTGGGCCTAGCGGCGAGCGTCAGGGGGGTCCACGGGGGTCTCCCCCGTGCCTCAACATTCAAAAAAACTCGAATTAAACTGAAAAAAAATACCAAAAGACCTAAAACGAACTTTTCGCACATGCTGTCAGGCGGAAGGAGGGGGGTCTGGGGGGAACGGTGTTCCCCCCAGCGTAATGTGGCCAAAACACCGCCTGACACGTACTCTTACACCAAAACACTGTAAGCCGGCACTCAGATGCCGATATTGATACATTGATCAGAACTGATCGAGCTCAGATCAATAGTGGGACTCGGTTATTTAGCCGAGTCCCAGCCCCATAACTCTCGTATATACTGCCTTCGTTTGGATTTGAGAAGTGAATCCACAGCTCACAGAAGATACAACTATCTTCCACTTTAGAACTGTCGGCCTCAAGATTCAAGGCCGACCCCATGTCGAGTAGCGTGTTAAAGAGGATATCGAAGGGTCCTGAAGTGGTGATTCTTTGTGAAATGAAGCCAGAACGCAGAGAAAGGGAAGCAAGACGTGTTGCAAGCAAGAGCCGTGGCCCGTACGCGACTCACTGCGTTCCGGTGAAACGGCGTGTCATTGAATACGCTGCCATCCGGCTATTATTTGCGCTTTTTAGCAATAGTCTGTCTAGACGCTACTAAGTAATAATACAGTTGTCTAGATGGGTCAATATACCTACTAGAACTCTGTTCGGTGGTACAAAGGAGAGTCAGAGTGAGCTCCGGCTGCTGGCTGTAGTATTAGTACAGTGCTAGGCGCGGTTACAAGCGTTACACTGTGCGAAGTACACATACCAAGGAGGTCTATACGGGGTCTAGTACCTCAGAATGTCAATTACCCTATCAAAGGAACCAACGACTGCACAGGAAAGCCATAGTCTTCACTAGCAGGGCAAGCAACATGATATAGGGTCTGTCTAGACGAGTCAGCGCACTAAGCTACAGGCGTCTAGACGAGCATAGAACAACTCTATAGGTTGTCTAGACGTCAAGGTACCGCGTCTAGACGGTGCAAGGAGCTTAGGGATATAAGGAGGGGTCGCCCTAAAGTGCCCCTCTAGCCAGTCAGGTGACCAACGCGATGTGGTCAACGTTGGAGCGCCACAAGCACAAACATGACGAAGGAGTTCTTGTTGAGATGTAGCCATGGGTAGACGTATATATGTCTAGTCCGTGAGCTATCGGGGTATACGAGCGGATTGGTGAGCAGTCCGGCGTCGGGGGACGGAGTTTTGCAAATTACAAGGTTCGGGAGCTGTCTAGACGACCCGAACTGCCATATACCCGAACTAGGCCCCCAAGATCGTCATCTATATGACTTTCTGGCAAGCCCAGAGCCAGCATAGACCCGGTTAGCCTTCCGAGGAGGACCGCATGACCAGAACATCGGCCTGTTTTACTCATTTCTCTTTACCTCATCTCTTTCTCTCAGAATCGTATATAAAGCCTCATAAAATACCGCAACAGACCAGTGTATGCCCCGCTCATCGTTACGACGATTCGGGTGTGCTCAGGCCACTTAGCAGAGATTAAAGTACCATCTCTCTCTGTGTAAACAGTAGTCTATAAAATCGCAGCGTTGCTTGTTGGATCCAGAACATTTGTGTGAACCTATAAGCAAAGCTTCGTGTTGGGAGGTCGTGAGTGGCGACTGCCTCCACGTATAAATCAGGACCGCACGCACATTAGAAGGCTTGAGAACTGCACTAAGCGTCGCAAGTGGACTCTAGCAGGGCATCCGCATTGGGTGACCAGGAAACACCTCGCTAAAACCGACCACGCCCGGCACAGCACTTTGGGAGAACCCTGGGACAACCACCGGTCGCTTAGCTGTGTTGGATAGTACTTTGAGGTCCTTAATAAACTCAAGTGTACGGAAAAGATCTTGGATTCAAAGGAGTCCGAGTCTGCCGCTAGTTCTCGAGAGGCTAGCTGTGCACCAGAGGCCGTCTAGACGAAGCAGCATAGCCCTTGAATGGGATTTTCAGTCCAAATCTACACCTCCTCGCCTAGGCACCTGTACTTCGGTGCGATTCCTAGTAACAATCCTTTATATATAAACCTGTACATCCTTCCCTGGAAGTCTTATTTAGAAGCCAAGCAGCCAAGCCAACTAGCGTCTAGACGCTGCATTTTGAGACGTTTTGAACGCATAGAACAACTTAACGTGCTCTAGACATCAGATCCGCAGTCGCATACTACGACTCAGGACCCGAACTCATCGAGGAAGACGCGCTACGTCCCCCGTGAGTCAGTTTAGATAGGATTGGGTTGGTGTGTGTGTGTTTTGTGTGTGGTGTGTTAGTTGTTCAGCTAGCCCGCATTCAGAGCTTAGTTTAGCCCATTCCGTAGTCAGCGCATCTTGCCCGTTTCACCGGCCCCAGGTAGATGCAGCCTGCATCTATGTGTGTAGATGATGGGTAGACACACATGTGTGTCTACATACCACTATGTGTGTCTACGTGCAGTCAAACTCAATAACTTTGCCCAAATAAGCAGCCAAAATTAGTCGGGCGTGGTGTACTGTACTATTTCGTTCAAATTGACAGTCACGTGTCACGCACACCCCTGTCAATAACAAATTCTGGTTGACGTCACGCGTCACCCAGGGCAATCACTGGGCTGGGCCTTAAAAAAAGCGGGGAATTAAGTTGGTTTTTTTACTCAAAATATCCTGATAAGTTTATGCCGGCCGCAAACCCGATCTGATCCTTCGGGTTTAAGGGCTCACAAAATCTAACTCGTAATCTAATGTTTCAGGGGCCATTTAACCCCCCCACTAAACCTCGAATATAAACTCAAAGTTTCAGCCACGGTAAACTTATTACGATATTTGGAGGAAAAAAGCTAACTTAATTCCCACCTTTTTTTAGCCCCCTGCCAGTACCTGGTACAGCCTCACCAGTGGTCTTGATTTCCTCACACCAGGGTGGGGCGTAAAAAAAAGTGGGAATTAAGTTAGTTTTTTTACTCAAAATATTGTAATTAAATTTCCTGCGTAGAAAACCAGAGTCTATACTCGAGCTTTAGTGGAGGTTTAAATGGACCCCAAAAGATTGCATTACCAATGAGATTTCCCCGGCTCTTAAACCTGAAGCATCAAATCAGGTTTTCGGCCGGAGTAATTTTATCAAGATATTTTGAGTAAAAAAACTAACTTAATTCCCGTCTTTTTTTAGGCCCCAGCCCTGTGAATGCCGAATTGGTCTGGCGGTTCGTCAAGCAGCCAGCAAACACGAATAAACAAATCTCTCGCTTTTTCCACCCCCGACGTCGGGTGATAGTGCAACCATTTCTCCACTTTGTCCTCACAAAATGGGCCTCTGAGGCCTGAAAATTCAACATGTGGTTCAAAATCCTCAATTGCGGTTGAATTTCAGGCTAAAGTGGTAACCTCCAAGAAAATCTAGAAGATGCAAGCCAGTAGGTTCTAGATATTGGTATGTGGCCCTAAAACTCATGTGCAATAAAACTCTAAACTTTTAGGGCGGTGTCAAATTTTTTACCCTTGTCACGCTACCCTACACCCTGTGCCGAAATGTCGAATTGGTTCAACGTGTCACGTGTCACCCCCCCCTGTCGATTTGAACAAAATAATACAGTATGGTCCACATCTCTCTTCAGGTCCCGGGAAACAAGTAGCTCGCGGTACGGGGTTCGATTCTCCGCGTCCGAATGTTGAGTTATCTTGTTAGTTTTTATTTTTCAATCCCTTGGCATCTTTTTGTGGATGGCGGCACAACGAGAAATAACCCTGGGCGCGTCCACTGTTCAGGTAACACAAAACCTTTAATTCATTCTCGGTGCGTTGACTTGTTTACACAGTTTTAATTAATGATCTGGCAGGCATGAACAGATGCCAGCATCGGGTGTAGTGCAGACACTACGTTCAGGGCCTTCGTCGACACAGGTTGTGCTGACCCCGGGCGGCAGACGTCTGCACAGCGGGTGTCTACAGACCTCGGCGGACCTCGGTGGACCTCAACTGATCTTTCCACATGAGCCCAAATAACACTTCTTGAAGTTCAACCGACACTAAACCATTTAAACAAGACGATGAACCAATGCTGGACAGCGTCTGAAATGGTCTACGTAACTGTGTGATGCCGCTTGGATGCCACATTTAATCGGTGAATCACCGCGGAGTCTGAAAGAGTTTAATACATTGTATTCAAAAATGTATACACGGGGGTAGCTCGGCGTGGTGAGGCGAAGTGGCGGACAGGTCTGCAAGTGTGGGCGAGCTCTGTGGGAGGGCGGGAGGCAGAGAGAGGCACAGCACAGCTATGCTGATCTGACGTCGGCAAGGGCCTGTTTCCCATGGTTGGCAAGGGTCGGCAAAGGGTCCAGTCTAGTAAAAAGGGGTTCGTCGACGCGGCTGCTGAACACAGTGACGGTGTACACGAGCTCTCAGTGGATTGTGATTGACAATTGAGAACGTCCATAGGCTGACAGCAGGGAAGAACAATGGCGAGATTCGCGGGGAGGAGGTGCCTCAAGGGGCTTCAAGATAAGTAATTAGTGATGTTCCGGCTTTGGCCTGAGGCCGCGAAGCCCCGGCTTTTCGGCCTGGCCTGGGCTCGGCCCGGCCTCCCTTAGGTTGGGCTCGGGCTCAGCCTGTAATTTTGCGAGGCCGGGCCCTCATTCCCCGAAACTTACCAGCCAAAAGCCCCGGCTTGAGCCGAAGCCGGGGCTTTCAGGCCGAGCCCAGGCCGGAACATCACTATAAGCAATTTCCTTTTTGGGAGGGGGGGAGGGGAGGGCCTCTCGGGCTCGAGGATTTTTTTCGGCACTAAATTTTGCATCTCGTTCTACGGCCTCGATTTGCACATAAAACACTTCAAAAAATGTTTTCGATTTTTTTTCATCATTGCCGAGATTTGCCGAGGTGCCATCACTGCCATCAGAAGTCAAAAAAAATTCTCTCCGTTGCGTTGACTGCTCCGGCAAGTCCGGTTCATCTCGTTACGTGTGGAACCAAGCATGCCGCCGCAATGCCACCTTTCCCATCAAGATTGCCGTCCACCGGCGACGGCTGAATTGACTGTCTCACAAGACCTTGTGAGCTTCCAGTCTCATCCAGCTTTGACTGCTCTTTATATTACAGCAGTTACTATATAGCTCTCCCAGTTGCATTTCTTGCATGGCCATCCTTCAGATCTTCCGTCCCAAGCCTCTTAACAATTAAGGCTCAGCACACTGGGACTGGATGCATGTTTGGTTGGCTAAAGCACATTGTGCATCTCCAATGGATATGGGTTACTCTACAGTCTATCGGAGGATGTTTTCACCACTTAGTAGCTGTAGTTGCACCTGGAAAGAAATTCTGCCTCTCGGATATATTTCTCACAATAGGAATTTTGATGACATCATCCCTTACGTAGGGGGGGGGGGGGGGGGGTCTGGGGTCCGTGAAAAAAAAAGGAAGGTGTTGAGATTTTCGCGAAAGCAAATGCCCTTGAGGTGCCTGGTTTTTCACCTCGTCCTCTACAATGCAACATTATTTTGCTTGTGTTTTGGTACATTTCACCAGGTTGCTGTCAGTATGCAACTCCTCATTTTCATTTTTCGCCTCACCATACCATGCGTGTCCGCCTTGCATTTTGCATCTTCCTCTCGGTTTACGTCATCTCACCTGGCGCTCCCATGCATAGTGCCCAAACCTGAATCCACAAGAGATCCAACCACCAATTCCCTCAGAGAACTGAGTGTATTGCCAAGATACACAGTCGGCATACTTGGCACTCCTCGCCAGTCATCCGATAAAATGCTAGCAAGAAACCATTACAGGGAGCGCGCCCTGGGTACGGAATCTCGCGTTTGAGGCAGCAGACTTGGAAAACTTACTGCTTTTGAATGGACCCATTGTTTCCTGAGAAGACATGTTCGAACACTACGAATAAAATCGCCGTTCCGCAGGTAGTGTGTCTAGATTGAATCGGGACCAAACGGCCATATTCCATATTTGCTTTAAGTTCGGGCCAGACTGAGTCGCCCGAGAAAACAGGTTGGTTGCCAGAAAATGATCCCGCGAGCTCCATTGTGATTTCGGCCACCTTCCCATTCAAGGATAGAACGACCCAATGAGATGACCCGAGTTGTCCGAGGAGACTATTTGTCGACGATCGGGTGTTGGGTGTCCTGGACAATATGATTCCAAATATACAAATAATACGGTATCACCCTTGCAGCTCAATATTAGATCCCCAAGTCCGAACATTCACCACTGCGTGTCTTAATTAGAGTAGGGATGCGTTTTCTGTGGGACGGCAACAGAAGTAGCAGATATCTACATTGAATGGAAGAACCCCGATATTCTCAATCTCCATCTGCGACTCGTACGACATGTCCCTCTAGCTCACGACGTGCACCTTGAGGCTGGTAAAGGTGCGAGTCCGAGGTCCTCTGCAATGCAGAGTTGGGGGAGACGCGCAGCGACACCAAGCCGTGGCCGTCCATGCTCTTCGCCGTCTCCCTCTTGCGGTTGTTGAATAATGCGAGGAGGCAGTTGCTGTACCTAAGTTGATATTAGATCCGATGGATGCACATAGACGGAGGGCTGCGCACAGCTTCCCTATAATCGCAATTCTGGGCATTGAAATTCGAATTGAAGGCCTTCAGGAACGCCGAGAACGAAGGCTACATACGGGACTGAAACCAGTGCAGTGTCCTGGCCACCGTTATGAGCTCGATCTGGTTAGATCTGGGCCTGGTACGGCACTTGCAGGAAATCCCCAGAACAGCGCAATAGCGACCACGGCCACGCCGGCTGCGAGTCAGAGGGATAGAATCAACATCTTAGCGAACTCTCGTCGAAACAAGTTCTCAGCATGCTCACCGGTGAGGGCGTTGGTCTCGACGATAAGGCGGATGAGGCGCGAGAGCATGCCGTTGTATTGAGGTCGAGAGCTGTTTCGTGCGCTCAAGAGCTAAAAGAAATCGGGCATGATCGGCGTCAGTATACATGATATCGCCTCAGGAACGCACTATCCACGACAGCACCCCAGCAATCGCAAGATCGGCCACCGCGCCACCAGCAAGCCATATCTATGTAGGGGTTAGGGGAACAGCCGAGCACGACAGAGATGATGCGAACTGTCTCCGCCACGATGTACTCGCGGGATGAAGAGAGGTGTCCGATTTGATAGTTCTGCAACGGTGAATATAAGTCGGAATAGACTAACAAATGTGCAACGTGCGCACCCTGACACCGGTGAGGATCCCCGCGGAGAATTGGGCTAGCGAAACCTGGGAGGTTCTTTAAACCTACGATATATGACGCAAAGCATGGGAGACTCACGATTAGAATAAGCACCGGGATAACGACATCCTTGCGAAGGAAATATATCCGCCAGCAATAAAACGCCTGGACGATAAGGGAGATAACCGAGTCAAGAACAGGAACGTCCCACGAGTTGAAGAATGGCTCGTCGAGTTGTATTGGGTTCCCGAAACCGTATACAAACCAGTGGAACGCATCCGCTGTGACCATGACGGTTTGCACGATGTCGAGGACAGCCAGCGCGTACACTGCACTGGCATGAAAACGCAGAAGGATGTCCGACATGTGGGGCCCTCACCCAGGGCTTTAATGGCAGGCCGGTCCCTGGAGTTTTCGTAGAATAAATCTGGCGGAAAGAGATCAGGAATGCGCTGACAATAAGGCATCGTAGTCAACGAACATAACTGCACCGCTAAAACGCCCATGAGGCCCCAATTGAATAAAATGCCGAGGAGCTGAAAGTACCAGATGTCAAGTCATCGGTCCTCTTATTGAAGAATTTAGTAGCTTACCGTCGGGCCCGTACTGAAAACACGCACGAAGTGGTTATTAAAATGTATCCGCACAATGAAAAATAGCTGCGTACATGTTCGGGAGGATGACAACCATTGTGGCGGCAGGCAAGGGGGGAGTGGGGGATACGAAGGGAGACATAGACCCGGCCAATGTCGTGGAAGAAGTGGAGAAAGCGGGAAAGATTCCTGCCCAGGTCTTCGTCACCTCTCGTATTTAGTTCTTGCCGCACCGCAATGATGAACTGATATTATGTCGATATCTTGATGTTCAGAAGTTCATGGAGGTGACGGACTCACGACCGTGAGAGACAGAAATTTCAGTGGAAGGTCTTCGAAGATCTGGCTATCGGGAACTCCGGTTCCGCCGTTCAATTTGTTGCGGAGTCAGCGGACCTCACAGCTGTAAATTAGGGATGGGAAGGACGAGGTGTCACTAGCGTGGTTTGAAGATCGGATCGTTGCTGCCCAGACACTCTCTTCAAGTCAGCGAAGCGGGTCTTGAGCGGTTGGAGGAGTAATAAAAGAAATCTCTCAGCTCGTTGTTTGGATACAGCTTCGCAACAACCGATCCATGATTGTTGCGCTCCTGCTATTCGGAGACGCGCAGTGCGTGGTGGAATTAGACCTGGAGCTACAGTGCGCCTGTGCGTACTTGTGCGTATGCGAGGCGTTGGATATGGACACGAGGTAACGCGTCACGAGGGCCCCCGTCGAATTGGTCCAACGGTTGGTCACGCAGGCCCAAAATCCCATAGAATAGCAGAAAAAAAGTTCTTGCCCTTGGTTATCATTTTACAGCAGGATTTTAACCATTTCTCAACTTTCTCCTGGGATTTTCCCTCTACAGGCCCAGAATTTCAACATCTGGCTGGGTTCATGCTCTAAATCAGTCTGGAACAAAAAATTACCAGAAAGCACTAGTCAGGGTTTGAAATGAAACCCAATATTCTCTCAAGTTCTTTCACTTGTCTTCTTCAAAATTTCTTAGTGTTGTCGATTTTTTTGCCTTGTCACGCTGCCCAAAACCCAGTGTCGAACTGTCGAATTCGTTGAACATGTCACGCGTCACCCCCCCTGTCGATCTGAACGAAAAAATACAGTATTCTGTAAGCCACCTGCCATCGCGATTTGATTGGCAGTTCACGTGACACGATGTACGGCAGAAGTTGAAACGCTTCAGGGATGCGGGACAGCTCTTCGGTTAGTACGCGGAGTGGGAGCATTCTCATCGTTTTCAATGATGACGGAGAGATCCATGAGGAAGGGGAAGGCAGGACGAGGGAGTTCGGGCCCGTCACTCTCTTTTAAATACGGGCGGAGTGGCGGAAGGAATCAAGAATCAGCGCGCAAAGCCGGAAGAGGAAATCACGTGATTAGGCGATAGCAATTGCCTTTTTAGGCATTCCGCAAATACGAGCTACAGACGTTACAAGGAAATGCCAAGATCACTATCCGAAGGCGTCGCTACGGGATTGAGGCGATGTGGTTCCGCGTCGTGCTCATGGTCGAGATTGGTGGTGCGCATGGAGAGCAGTGGTGGGGAGGGAAACGGGAGTTGCCGCCGGGATGCTGTATTTATACTGCACGGATGGGCCACAGGAGCGCAAAATTGTCATCAATTCACGAGTTTACACCACGCTACTACGGAAGGGTACACACGCTGGAAAATACGCAAGACTATTCGGCGGAGGCGTGTGCGGAAGAGCCGTCCATATGGTATTCCGCAAATTCTCTGTTCTGGGCAAGCAATGCACACATGATCTGGGCCGTGCTTTCGAAGTGCGAGAGTGCGAAGAGGAGGCCGTGCGCGGGCGCATCAAAACCGACAATTTCATCGCCCTCGAACCCAAACTTGCACAACAGGATGCGCAGGATGCGGAACATATTGCAACTGGCGCCAGGAATGATAACGTCGTCCATATGAACCCGGTTGCGGAGCTGCCTAATAACGCGCGCGAAGTGGGGGCGGAGAGTCGTGGATTATCTTCTATAAAAAGAACGGCGGGATCAGCTTGCGGAGAGCGGAAGATACGTGAGCGCTACCAATTGGTCAAGCACACGGTGGAGTGCGGCGCGGACCTCAACAAGAAGGACAGCCGTCATCGGTGGAAAGGGCGTGAACAGCGTAAGTTCCGGATCGACCGTCGCCTGTATGAAGAAGACTTGGGCGCGAACGAAGTACCGTAACAAATCGGCCATAGTATGGACGGGATGGTACAGTGGCGGCAAAAAGAAATGAGTTTTGCCGTTTGGGCTCATTTCTCCACCAGATTGTTCCAAATAAAATGCTACCATAAGCTACGCTGAATTTGATGATGAATGGTGTAGTTTGAAGTATATAATGCCTGTGTCGTTCCTTCAGAACAAAATAAATAGGTGTTTCTGGGAAAATCAAGATTCTAAAATTAGATCATACGGGAAAATGGTGGATACAACATGAAAGTACTCGTAGAAGAGACCTTATTACCATTTTATTTGACCTAGATTAATAGGGATTTGGGCTCACAATGTCCGCTGCAAATCCGGCATTCTGGCTCAAAATGGTCAAAAATGTAGTCTCGTTTCCAGAACCGTTATAGGGCAGTCGCTCGCTCCGCTCGCGGGCAGAATTTCAATCGGGGATGTTGAGATGTTGTCGAGGCAGAAATTGATGAAAATTTGATGGGGGAACACTGCCCTATAACGTCTGGTGCAATTTGGTACGCAACTGTGCGATTGTGTCACACCTCTCAACTAGGACCCGGAATTTGCTTCCACTAGGCTACTTGGTGGCTCAAACTTTACTCAGGTGTTCCTATGAATAATCCCGAGCCACTCTGACACTCTCTGCAATTTCCTGACCCTTTTTCATGATGCTGGGTAATTATTAAAATTAACACTCTTTCTCCGTGAACATTCCTCATAACAGGGCGAAAATATGTGTGAACCTTCATGAAGGTGCTTCTATGGATCTGAGACTCTAAAAAGGAAGATCCATTGAAAATTGAGCGAGAAAATGTCGGGCCAAGATTTGCAGATGATATCGGGAGGATCAACCGAGTCAGCAGTTTGAATCAGGGTTCTGGTGAAAACGGTGGGTAAGGGAGGGATGGCTAAGGTATTCCCATGCAGAAGAACCTAGTTTGAGGTCTATAGGCAATAATTGAGGGAGAAACAAGGCTATAAAGTTACAGACCAAAGTCGCCGAGCAGCCGAATAAGACCGAATTTTTAAACTCGTAATTAGAGCGAAAGACCGTATATGTTCGGCGGCGCCGCTGAAGCACTCTCAAATGCACCTAGTCTTGAGTGAATCTGTTGAGAATTGAGCCCGCAATGGACGCGGGAAGAAGGACGGCATCAAATTTGCTCTTGTTTGTGGAAATTTGGCTACTGTACTATTTCATTCAATTCGAATGTCACGCGTCACACCCGATTTCTGGGGACCCGGCAATAATTTTTTCTCGATTTTAGCAGAATTTGGAGAATTGTCGGGAAAGCCTTTGGTCACGTGCATATTCGAATTGAGCGAAATAGTACAGTAGTGCCATTAGATCTGCAAACAGCTGTAAAGTACATGATTAAAAGCACTTTGAAACTCACGAGCATACCTCTTTCTCACAAAATTACTACCCGGATCCGCAATGACCCGTGGCAATGAGTACCCGTGACCCGCGGGTCAGGTTTCCCACGAGTATTGTCAAGTTGTTTCAATTCCGCCACAACGTGGCATCCCAAATCCGGTAATTTGATGGGGGCAGTGTTAGACGTGCCGAAGTGCCGCCTGTGGCTGACCTGAAGTAAAAGCGGCAAATAATACAAGTCGATGCACTGCGTACTAACGGTGCGGGTGAGAGAGATTTCACAACAGTGTGGATCCAACAGGACAGGCCAAAAGATTTATTGCATCTCATGCAAGAGTGCCGGCCGCCGGCGATGATGATAAAGGCAAGAAGTCAATACAGTGGTAGAACACTACACAATGTATATAGCTGCTTTGAAGGAGGAATAGAGTGTGGCCAAACAGCGCCGGATTTGTACGTGACGAGTCCAGAACTCCAACCGACGGCGACAAGGTCGGCGACAACGAGAGTTTGGCGCGCGGTGTGGCGAGAGGGATGAGAACTGAGAACTGGGACACTAGGTGAGCGACGACGATGCAGCGTGCAGACAGCTTTCCAGAGACAATAAATCACTTCAAGCAGAGGCATAACAGAGAGGGCGAGAACAAGGCGAGAACGAGGACACCGGATTTCCGCGGGCAACGGAAACGAGGTTCCTAATATCCTCTCGCCGGGCCGTCGGCTGCAGCAGGCAGGGAAGAGGGGTGATATAGGCAGACATAGCGGCAATGGGACACCGAAGGCGGGTTGACGTGGTAAGTAGAAGAGAGATGATGAGGCTTGTGGCTAAAGTCGTCAGCCGCAGAACACTGCCGGACACTGCCTCCATCAAATTACCGGATTTGGGATGCCACGTTGTGGCGGAAACTCAACAGTGGTATTGTCACGGGTTAACCCGTAATGACTCGCGGGTGACCCGCACTCGTGACATGCCTTAATATAGAAAAACTTCTCCGCATCTCTGTCCTCAGGTTCTCCATCATTTGCCTTGAACGGCCCCAAGTGAATGCACTTGAGAGTTCTCCGGGCTTCTCAGGGAAGTTTCCTTTTTGCATTCTTTCTTTTCCCCCATTTGGAACTCGGCACCCAACCGAATTCCGCATCCAATCGCCGAATAAAGCCGACCCATCGCCGGCGGTATCACACACCACGCGCTCTTCCCAAACGACCACGACGACGACCGCACGTCGCTCCACCCAAGCTCGAATGTACCTGCCCGCACGCAGCCGTCAACAGCAAGCATCCACCGTACCTCGGCGCACCCGCATCCCCGCACCGCGCTCCCGCCAGACCGCCCCCCGCCAAATCCGACCATACCCGCCCACACTGCTGCACCCCCGCCCCTCGACGTACGCACCCCGGGCCGCATCCCGCCGTCAATGTCGCGCACCCAGCACCCCCACTGTGCCGCCTCCCCGCGCCCCGCCCCCATCTCGCCCCCGACCGCACGTCCTTCCAAATCCACCACCACCTCTCCCCTGGCGCACTCACTCTAGTCTCCCGCCCTTTCGCACACCACACCCGCCTTCCCACCCGCATCACTCACCGCATCCGCATCACCGCCCACCGCCCTTCCCGACCGCCGCCGTTACGCTGACGTCAAGACGACCTCGGCGACGACAATCCTCCCCAGGCTGCCTGTCCCGCCCGTTGCCGCCGCTGGCAGTATCCGCCTAGCCCGGTATTCACCCTCGCGTCCCCCACGTCCCCGCCATCAGCCTCCTGACGGTTTCGACGCCCGCAGCCACTGTTATCCCCGCCGCCGCCCAGCCGCGGCTACCCTTGCCCGTTCCACCCAACGGCGTCCTTTTGCCCGCCAACCCCGTGCCCCAAATGCCCCCTTCTCTCTGTAACGCCCACTCGAGCTGTTAAGAACCCGCTACGACGAATGCAAACGGTGGATTGGGAAGGAATGGCATGAATTATCGCGGTGCGTACCTACATATGTCCTCACCGCGCTCCCTGCGGCATTTCCTTCCTCCCCATTCCCACCGTCCTCCCCACTTTCCCCCACCCTATATTAAAGTTACGGACCCCTCGCGTTGCCCCTTCGCGCGATGATATTGAATTCCGCGAGGGTTTCGATATCGCCTGACACCTTTTTCCCCCTGCGCGCGCTGCTGCTGCCGCAGTCGAGCACGGTCTGTGGCCCGTCATTCGACGCGTCCACAGCCTGCTCGTCTCGACATGCATGTCGTCGTGGCCTCAGGCGGTTCCCCACTTCCACACTATACCATTTCATCTGTTATTGATGCTCTGCTAGATGGTCCAAACACACATTTCCCTGCATTGAAGGAGAGGGACACATTCATGAAATCGGTGCGGCAGCCTCGACGTGTGGGGGACTTCAGGTTGACCGATGGCCTGATTTGGCGGGTTGGAGCTGGAGTTGATATAATATCCGCAAGTATCGACCCTCCCTCGTCCACGCAAGGCGGAAGCGGGAGTGTAACTGGTATCATATTTTTCTGTTCATTCTAATCACCGATTGACGTGGGCCCTTTCCAGCCCTCAGCGGGACTCAAATGCCGACACGCAAATCAGGTTTGGTTGAGAATTAATACTCATTTGTGCATTCACTTAACACAGATTAATCTGATTCCCATTAGATTCATTTTACTCCCCACAGGCCAGTGTTGAACACTGTTTAAACCGTGACTGACACTAGGGGCAAGGACCCAGGCACATGGAATCCATGTGCGATAAACGCAAGTCCGTGGCAGATGGACCGGAATTAAGTGTGACATGTCGCAAAGGCCTTTGTCTTGCTCCGCAAAAGCCTTTGTCGTATTCATGCTGCTCGTTTAACAAATATCGGTTATAATCTACTTAGTTAGCAGAAATTTAAGACATGATTATGAATTAATTTCAGCTCTAAGTACGAGTAAATGTGGGTTAAGCTAAAGGTTTGTTTGGTTGAGCCGCGGCTCGGCCTCAGATGCCGTCGCGACTCGGCACAATACGGTTGCGGCAGACTCGCGCGCATGTGACGAAGGAGAGCCACGCCAGATTCGCCGTCACCTCCACGCGCTCGAGGGGCGAGCGTCACACAACCGCCGCGCGCTCATGCGTCGGGCGTCACACAACCGCCGTGCGCTCGTGCGTCGGGCGTCACACAGTGGCTGCGCGTTCACGAGTCGGGCGTCACATGGTGGCCGCGCGTTCACGCGTCGGGCATCACACAGCGGCCCGCTCAACGCCAATCACACGCCCCATATGTTGCCACCAGCCATGACCGCATCACCCCTGATGCTCGTGGTCTTTGTCGGCGTGCAACTGCGTCCGTACACCGTCTTTGTCGGTCCCTCACGCCGCCTTTGTCGACGCTGGAGCGCATCCGCACGTCGCCTTTGTCGGCACCGGACTCCACCCGCACGTCGCCTTTGCCGGGCTACCACCACGTCCGTACGTCGCTTTAGGCCGGACCGCACATGGGCGCGAGCCCGTCTTCGCGCCTGATGCGCGTTGCCTTTGTCGGCGTATCATCCCATGTTGACGTTGCCTTTGTCGGTATGCTGATCCCACCCTCGCAGCGCCTTTGTCGACGGTGGAGCCCATCAGCGCGTCGCCTTTGTCGACGCCGGAGCCTATCCGGACGTCGCCTTTGCCGGGCTGCGACGACGTCCGTAACTCGACCGCACATGGGCGCGAGCCCGTCTTCGCGCCTGATGCGCGTTGCCTTTGTCGGCGCATCATCCCACGTTGATGTTGCCTTTGTCAGTAAGTTGATCCCACCCTCGCAGCACCTTTGTCGACGGTGGAGCCCATCAGCGCGTCGCCTTTGTCGACGCTGGAGCCCTTGCGCACGTCGCCATTGTCGGGGACAGACAGCGTCCGCTCGTCGCTTTTGTCGGGATTGCAAATGGGGTTGCCGAACACGGGGCCCCACCTTTGTCCTGGGCGCAGTCCGCTTTCGTCCTCCCTTTGTTCCCCGAGCCGCCCGTCGGCGGGATGATCGTTTGTAATCCCGCCCCCCACGTGCATCTCAAGTCGACGGTGTCGCGACGTCGAAGGGAAAGTAGTAGATATACGCCAAGAAGATCGGTGGTAGATACGCGAACAACACATGTACAGTATACGTATACGTAGTGTCGGAGGGGCGATTGGTTGCGGAAGCGCACGCCGACGCCGTGAGCAGACGCAGCCCAGGCTCAATCCCGCTCCAGAAAAGGGGGCAGAAGATGTATATGTTTGAGCAAAAATTATGTATGTCTGAGCAAGTTATATGCGCGTGAGGAACTTGCGACAGCTTCAAGATTGAGCGCACCTGCAGATTCATGATCACAATGACAAGCGGATCGTGCTTCGCTGCAGAACCAGCGGGACCCGGAGAGGTGTCGTTCTTCCGGCGAAACTTGCCAGACGGGTTCGAACTCGATCGCAAACTCGGTGAAAACATTATGATGCCTAAGAAAAAGAAACCAGTGAAAAATGGTACCACTAGGGAAAAGACCCACGCACATTCGAAGGTCGAGTGTACATGTACCTGATGCTAAATTATCTCAGCGACGGCATATTCGTGATCAGTGAAGATACAGACCAACGAACTCTTGAATTCGGTGCAAGATTCGCTCGTCTGCCGAGACCCTGCCTTACCAACGCAACTTGTTCATGGATCATGCCAGTCCTACCGGCGCAAAGCCAGCAGGAGCCTGCAGCGCAGAGCCGCAGAGGGAAGACGGTGATGTGGTATGAGTCTGAGTTGATCGTGACATGTGACACATCATTAGTTCTCCTTGACCACAACACAAGAAGTCGGTGGCCGCCTGCGCGCGACGATGGCGCAGACGGATCGGTGGATGGCGCCTGCGCAATACGTTGGCGCAGACGTCCAGTTGGCGAGCTCGAAGTTGCGCAAGACGGCGGTGCAAAGATGCATAGGGTCGGGTGGGCGATGTCTGCGCAAGTTGGCGGCGCAGATTATAGTTGTTTTCTGTGCACGCCGGGGGCGCAGAGCCGTTGATGGGCGAGATGTGTCTGCGCGAAATGGCGGCGCAGACGCATGGCTGAGTGGACCTGTACCTGGGCAACATCTAGACGGCGGCAAGCATCGGCCATTCTGATCAGCAACTCAAGTTTTTGCTCCATAATCCGCGGCTTTGCGCTGCAGGTTCCTTCGACTGGCTTTGCGCTAGTTGCAGTCGTTCACCCCCGAGCGGACAGTCGGCGGCGTTGCTGAGCAAGATGTGAATAACGATCGTCACCTTTCCCCGCCAACTCAAGGACGTGCAGTCGCGTTTCAACCTCCTTTCGCGTTCTGCGACTTTCAGAAGCTCCGCACGCGCCGGTGTCGCCGAGGTCGATTTTTCTCGGGGTGTAGGTCTCTTCCGCGTTTCTTGAAAATACCTAGCACTGACCCACTTACAGCGGCGGACACCCACAGGACCTTCCCCACTACTTCCTCGACAGTTTGAGCTCCGCGAACGCGAACTCGACTGTCGTTCCTCGCGGTGTAGGTATTTTCCGCGTTTCTTGAAAGATACCTATCGCTGACCCATTTACAGCGGATGGACTTGAATCAGTGCGACGTGGGGCACCCACAGGACCTTCCCCACCGCGTCCTCGACAGTTTGAGCTCCGCGAACGCGAACTGGACTGTTGTTCCTCGCGGTGTAGGTATTTTCCGCGTTTCTTGAAAAATACCTATCGCTGACGCATTTACAGTGGATGGACTTGAATCAGTGCGACGTGGGGCACCCACAGGACCTTCCCCACTGCGTCCTCGACAGTTTGAGCTCCGCGAACGCGAACTCTGCTGTCGTTCCCCGCGGTGTAGGTATTTTCCGCGCTTCTTGAAAAATACCTATCGCTGACCCATTTACAGCCGATGGACTTGAATCAGTGCGACGTGGGGCACCCACAGGACCTTCCCCACTGCGTCCTCGACAGTTTGAGCTCCGCGAACGCGAACTCTGCTGTCGTTCCCCGCGGTGTAGGTATTTTCCGCGTTTCTTGAAAAATACCTATCGCTGACGCATTTACAGCGGATGGACTTGAATCAGTGCGACGTGGGGCACCCACAGGACCTTCCCCACCGCGTCCTCGACAGTTTGAGCTCCGCGAACGCGAACTCTGCTGTCGTTCCCCGCGGTGTAGGTATTTTCCGCGTTTCTTGAAAAATACCTATCGCTGACGCATTTACAGCGGATGGACTTGAATTAGTGCGACGTGGGGCACCCACAGTACCTTCCCCACCGCGTCCTCGACAGTTTGAGCTCCGCGAACGCGAACTGGACTGTCGTTCCTCGCGGTGTAGGTATTTTCCGCGTTTCTTGAAAAATACCTATCGCTGACGCATTTACAGCGGATGGACTTGAAGCGGCACGACGTGGGGCACTCACAGGACCTTCCCCACCGCGTCCTCGACAGTTTGAGCTCCGCGAACGCGAACTGGACTGTCGTTCCCCGCGGTGTGTATTTTCCGCGTTTCTTGAAAAATACCTATCGCTGACGCATTTACAGCGGATGGACTTGAATCAGTGCGACGTGGGGCACCCACAGGACCTTCCCCACCGCCTCCTCGTCAGTTTGAGCTCCGCGAACGCTAACTCGACTGTCGTTCCTCGGGGGTAGGTATTTTCCGCGCTTCTTGAAAAATACCTATCGCTGACCCATTTACAGCTGATGGACTTGAAGCGGCACGACGTGGGGCACCCACAGGACCTTCCCCACTACTTCCTCAACAGTTTGAGCTCCGTGAATGCGAACTCGACTGTCGTTCTTCGGGTGTAGGTACTCTGCGCGTTTCTTGAAAAATACCTGTCACTGACCCATTTACAGCGGATGGACTTGAAGTGGCACGATGTGGGGCACCCACAGGACATTCCGCACCCCTTCCTCGTCAGTTCGAGCTCCGTGAACGCGAATTCCGTTGTCGTTCCTCGCGATGTAGGTATTTTACACATTTCTGGGAATTTCTTATGTCTGACCCATTTACAGTCGATGGTTTTGAAGTGGTACGACGCGGGAAACGCATGAGACCTCCCACCATGCCCCCCGCAGCTTGCGCCCGGTGAATCCGAAACTCATTCCTCGGGGCGCCGGTACCTGGCGCATATCTTTCTGAAGATTTTGTGAACCGGCGCGCTTGATTACGGCCGCGTTCCTTCCCACCTGCCCTGCCTTGACATTTGCGATTGTAAACATCAATATTCGACGCTCCTTCGACCCTCAACTGGGGGCCTTTCCTAATTGGGCCACTACGCCCATCGCTCAAAAAGGAACTTCCCTATTTGGGCCAATACCACCCACCGCTCAAAAAGGAAATTCCCCCACGACCCAATCGCATCGTTGAGCGTCTACCTCCTCTGCGCTCTCGATGACAACTCCACCCCATTACCGTCTCCAAACTCCTAATAGTGCCGTCAGGACTCGATCCCCTGTACATGCGAGCGAGTTTAATGTTTCCACAGGCGACCGCAAAATGGGAAATGGAACGGTAGAGAGAGGTGCGAACCTCCTCGCCGACATGAAGATGACGAGTGTGAGGACGTAGACGACGATGAGAAGGGGATACAGTAGAATTACATTTGAACCCTACCAATTTCCTGTTCGGGAAGCAGGTAGAATAAATCAACATTGCAGCGTTTAATTATAAAGCGGCGTTCTGGAGATTCCGAGGCACACCCATCCCAGCAGCCCTCACACGGAAGACCTGGATCGAGGGCTGAAAGCGCGTATATGCATGCGCAGACACCGTACGCAGGTAATGCGGGCGGCAAGTCGCGCGCATTGGCGGAGGTGGTGCTCGACCCCGAGCTGAGCACCGCGCAAGGGCTCGCACTGTTCCGCAAGCCGTTACCGGGCACCCGCAGTATGCGGCTTGAGCCGCGGATGGTCAGGGTGCGGACGTTTGTGCTGAAGAATCTGACGGTTGAGGAAGGTGCCGGCTTGTATCTCAATCGCGCGTTTGCGAAGACAAACCACGAATTTGGATCAATGTACAAGTTTTTTTTTCTTCTCCAAGATGTACAGCAGACGTCTTCCGATAACAACCTTCACAAATCCTCCTCTTCCCAGTCCGGATGACCCAGCAACGCCATCCACCGCACGAACACGTA
The DNA here is from genome assembly GCA_029378385.1 of Mycena metata. NCBI lineage: Eukaryota > Fungi > Basidiomycota > Agaricomycetes > Agaricales > Mycenaceae > Mycena > Mycena metata. The sequence goes on from JARKIB010000304.1 coordinate 25,648, forward strand.
CTCTAACGCAGCCGCCGTATCACCCTCCAGCGGATCCAGCAAGAACCATTCACGGTGATTCGTACCGCAAGAGCACAACGCGTCGGGCGCTTGGAGGCCAGCGATTCGGAATTCGGCGTGTACCAGCCCCTCTGGTCGCGTTGAGTCCGGAATGAATACGAAATAGAGGGGAAAACGTACCTGAAAGCTTGCGCACCGGGGTGCTGTATATTCTGATCCACACGATCTCGTACATGGCCTCACATCGACGGTACTCGCGCTGCCTCTCCGTGATCGGCCGCTCGGTTTCTCCCCATTTGTATTCCGTCCTCGCGTCGAGCTGGGCCTGCGTGATGACGCCGAGATTGAGGGCGTCGATGTCCGTCCTCCGGCGGCGACGAACGAGATAGTTGAAGCCAGGGCCGTCGTCATATGGATCCGACCTGTGAGTCGCCGGAATTCAATGGAAAATCGGCAGATACATTGATTTCAGCCGCTTACAGGTCTGCGATGCGCGCGTGGTCGTGGGACTCAAACGCTCGAATGAAGAACTTCAATGTACGGCCAGGCGCCATCTTCTCCGACCGGTCAAACCTGCAAAAGAGCTGTGTGCAAACGACCTACCAGATAGTGTTATGGTGGAGATTAGAGAGTGAAGATTGCGTAGGCGCCCGTCGAAACCGAATTTTATAGCCCTGTCCTACGAATATACTGTAAACTACCGAGTCGTATTCCACCCTTTGACCTGGGCTTTTTACCTCCACTTGACGGAAAGCCATGCGACCAGTGCCAGAATTCCCACGCGTCGGACTCGACTGGGCGGCTCATTGCGAATGAGGAGCCAACATGAGCTGGAAGTGAGCAACACACAAAACACATATACATATTGCGGAGACTTGGAAAAATGCAAGAATGAGACTGTACTGCGGCAGTCGTACTTGTTCTTGTAAATTTTATCTGTTTCCTGTTTCCAAATTCTCAGTCCGATCCGACTTGACTCCAGTGTGAAATCGGTGGGTTTAATTACAGTCCATATTCGTTTCGCAATGTAGTCTAAGCTCAATTTGATTTTTTAATGAAAGCAAACCCTAGCGGATTGTAGCGCTTGTTTTCTCTAGGTAGAGGGAATAAAGACAATTTTTTGTTCTAGTCAACATCAATTGTTGATTCAATTAACGCTTCGTACCCAGATCATTTTTCATGATCACCACCACCACTCATTCCTGCTGCCTGAGGTCGGATCCGTCTGTTTGACGCCTCCGGACGATGGCATTTGTTCAACCCAGAGGTTGTTGATTCATACTCATAAGACGGTAGGCAAAACAAGATACTGTATGTATATCTAGATGCGTTCTCAATTGCCTCCCCGCGTAGCTATAGTACGACGACGGCGACGGCGGGGAGTAAGACGTGCAGGAGAAATGACATAGGTAAGATGTGGGCGCCCAATATCCGGATCGCTGAGTGTTAAAGACATCCTTAGCTATGTCGATGCAATAAACTGGAAAAAAAGATCCACAAATATGTCGCCCGAGAGTCGCCCGAGAGGCGCCCACCCAGACTTGAATTTTTGAAGGGCACACAGGTACACCTTCAGGCAGGGTCGGGAGCCTCGAACCCTCGAAACAAGGTAAGTGTCAAACCCTGACCCTTGCAAAGGGAACGGGTAAAATATCTTCATTAGCCTAGTACTTAATTACATGGGGGTGTCCTACGTAGTCTATCCTTATTCTCCTCCGTCTTCATGGATCTGAGCGGGGGGTTTATTGAGCTCAAGGGGTCGTTTTTCCCGTCAAGGGCACGCACTTAAGATTCAAAGCCTTTGATCGTGACCTTCATCCATGCGGCGCTGCGCGCGCAGGAGGTGTATTCAAGGAGACAGGACTGGTAACATACACATTGGATCTCTGGAAAAGTGGTCAGCCAATGAATTGAAGATAATCTGAAGGAGACGCACCGTATGTACACTCTGCTCCAGCTTCGCGTTTGATTTATGTACACTCAACAAGTAGGTATCTACAACTAATACGAAGCCAGCCACGCGTGCTGCAAATCAACCCTGGACGGAGAAAGTGATTATGAGCAACGACAAGGAAAGACCAGAGCCAAAAGTGCGACTGGAGGTCGTCGCATTTTCGATACCCTCGCTGGCGCCTGGGGACATTGACCGCGACGCCGATCTTGACGCGAAAGTGGACGTAGACGAAGCCGGGGCCCTCCCGCGCGAATCTGCTGGGAAACCCGGCCAGGGCTGCGATGCGAGAGAGCGGCGGCAGGACGTTGCTTGAAGTCCGTGATCAGCGACGATCAAGAGGGAGGCGAACACCCGCTCACATTTGTTTCCCGGCTTTTCCCCGAAGACACAGGGCGTAAGCGACGCTACGGGACCAACCTGCTTGTTGGTTCTAGAGAGCAGCTTGGAATACTCCCCTGGCACGGCCAGGACCTGTAGGACGCGCGTTAAACAGCGCAATCTGTAGAAGCGAGCCTTGGCTGTGTCTGGTTTGCACTTTGCTGGCAATCGAGACGCTACCTCGCGATAGCCACGCACGTCGCGCATATCGATCACCCACTTTGGACCCGACGTTGGAATGCCCTTGAAGGTCGTATCCTCGTTGTGTTGGAGGAAGTGCGCGATGGTGAGCGGGTGGTCGGCAGGCTGGGGACGCTGCATGCGATGGAGCGCCTCCCACTGCTGTTCTTCGGCCGTCCTGGCAACTGGAGGAGGAAAGCCGTTTGTGGAAGCGGGGATATTGTTGGTAATGGTAGAAGGGGCGTGGGACCGTTTGCGGGGGCGGGCGGAGTCTATATTGGCGAGTTCCTGTGAAAGCGATGCTATCTTCTGCTGCGCCGAGGAGAGCTCCTGCCGCACGCGATCGCGGTCAGTTCTCGCCTGGTCGCCGTCGGCTCTGGCGAGCGACAGATCGGCTCTGGCGTTCGCGGTATCTGATAGCACACCCTCGAGCCGCATACACAGATCAGTGCGAGTGTTGTCGGCATTTTGTTGGATCACCTGCAGCTGAGCCTGCAATTCCGCATTCTGACGGAGCGCATCGTCCCGCCTCTTCTCAATTTCAGCGACCCGCATGTGGAGATCCGCGCAAGTGTTGTCGGCGTGTTCTTTGACAGCCTGCAGTTCGGCCTGCAATTCTGCGTTTTGGGAGATAGCGTCCTCCTTCTTCTGCTCGACTGCGCCCAGCTGCATAGAGAGGGCGGCAAACCCCCCCGCGTCTTGACTGCCTCTCTACCGGAGTCAAACCAAGCCATGGTACGCATCTTTCCCCGGAGATCCTGCAGGCGGAATAAAGGGTCCATCAAGGACTCGTCCTCCGGATTCGCGAGTTCAAGTTCCTCGTCCTCGTCATCGTCCTCGTCGCTTTGGTCATTATTTTCGTGCTCGTTTTGCTTCGAACGCAGTGGACACGGTTTCAAACCCGAACGCCGGCCATCATCTAACCGAGCCTCCTGAAGATGTTTGAAATATGCTCCGCAGGTTTCGCACTGGAAAGCTTCGATGCAGTGCGGTATGTTCAGCTTTTCGTGTAACGTCCAATGCAGACGCTTTGTATGTTCAAACAGTTCGTGCTGTGTCGCCAAATCATTTAGGGAGAGCCGGGGTCGGTTGTCGGGTGCAGTCTGCGTTGTCGGTGCTCCAGGCGGCCGCATGTCCTGCAGCAAAGGTTCCAGACTGTCGGGAGTGGGACTACCAGCCTTAGTGCGCTTTTCGGCGATTTGCTTTGGAGGTGCCATGGAGAACTTTGGAGGGGTCATGGAGAACTTCAGGTTGGGAAATCGAAAGGATTTTGGGCAAAAAAATACAGACCATTCGGAATCACAAGGAGTCAGAATTCGACACTCAATGTTTCTGCCAGCACAAAGCCAGTCGAAGAAATACGTAGCGCAAAGCCACGGGGGATCCAGGTGGAACAGGCAGACATGCAGACAAGAGGTGCGTAATCGACCGATCTTGACCAACGTTCCCACGACACACCACACCCCCGAATCGGGAAATTGTTTGGTCGGTGCAAACATCGGCCCAAATTCCAACGACGCACAACCCTCTTCACGCCTCAGGATGGAGCGAGGAAACGATGTTGAAGGATACCTGAGGTACCTATAGGCTCTCTCAACGTTTGCCGGAATCCTCAACATTTTTTTTGGTCGAATTTCGGACATAGTCGGACTCGTTGACATCGTGGGATCGTAGGCCGAGATCAGTCGATCACTCACCTCTTGCATGCAGATATTTGGGATCAGGTCTGATGGTCTGCGAGCCAAACAATCACTGTCCAAATTCGGACATGTACACTTCGGTTCTGACTTTATCTGCGGCTTTGCGCTGCAGCCTCAAACTGACTAGCTTTGCGCCAGTTGGTCCCCCGTCAATGGAATATTTGGTTTTTCAACAGTCCTGCGTATTCTTCCCTCGGAGACATCGGCCGAGAGGTTGTGCAAATTTTTTTTGTGTTCATGGCGAGGTGGAGCCTCCGCACCTACAAACCCTGGTCTGGATACTCATATGATCATGATTATGTCTGCGGCTTGCAAATCTCTCCCCTTTGAAAGTTTGATCCCCAAAACAAAAGCGTTTGTGGTTTGTGCTCTTTGTGATTGTATCCTTATAGGTCTGTGTGATCAGGGCTGTCGCCCCATCTCTTTCGCTTTACCAACCTTGCTCAATATCGGTGAGACGGCTTCAATTATCTCGGGCAGCAGCATTGCTGATCCAGTTGGAAGTCCCTTTTGACCATGCCGGTCACTACGCGCTCTCAAGCATCAACCTCCCCTGTTACCCGCTCCCGAACCAGGTCTCAGACACAGGCCAACACACAGCAGCTCGACCGACCCCGCCGCAGTCAAATCTCGGTACATCTACGACTCCAATCTCTGCCCTCCGTGAATGAACGGCGCGTCACTGGAACCTCAAAGAAACAAAAGAAACAACGCGTCGTTAGCAAAGAGAAAGTGCAGGGTACAGCTCTGGAGTTAGGTAACCCGCCTGTGAGTAGTGGGTCATCAAGCAAGAGGTGTTCCAAAGCTCACCTTCGTTCTTTGCAGGAACTTAATCGGCCGTTGTCTCCATTCGCACGTCGCACTCGCGTTTTCCAGATCGATCGCGAGGTTTCAGGACTGCAGCTTGAGAGAGCGTCCCATGCGGAGCAGCTTGATGTCTCCAGATACTCAGTCCTCACGCTACCAAATGAAATCACATCCGAGATTTTCCGACACACGATACATCCCTCATCTGACCTTGAATATTCGAATCCGACGGTGCTGGCTCACATATGCCGCCTTTGGCGAGCTATCGCCTTGGCTCTGCCAGCACTTTGGAGCAACGTTTCACTCAGGCCAACCTACCAATCCCTTCAGAACAATCTAGCTTTGGCAAAAAGCTGGCTGCCTCGCTCCCACCCCAGTCCCCTTTCGATTTCGATTCACTCCGGCGCTACCGTCGGGCAACAAGGAGTCGGGAAAATTTTGGAGATCATTCGTCCGCATCTCGATCGCTTGCAGCGCCTCGAGGTTGGGCTATCGATGAGGACGAACTCTGACCTTGAGCTGCTGCAGTCCTCGATGCCCCAACTTCGCTGCCTCGCATTGTGGTGCAACCGTTTTGGTCGGGAACAGGTACTCATCAGGCGCGAAAATGTCCCCTCGCTGCACACCGTCGAGCTCCACCACTTTTTCCGCAGTGGCGTCCTCCGCTTCGATCTGCCGTGGAAGCACATTACGACACTCATATGCAATCGAGTCAACTATCGTCACTGGAGGCTGCTTTTGGAGGAGACGCCTGCCCTTATTCGTTGCGAAGTGACCCATATGCAACGTGAAATGCTCACAGATGCTTCCGCATCCCTCACCCTCCATCATCTGGAAATCCTGATCTTCTCGATGTATGAAGAAGGGGAAGATCCGGTGTGGGAAATCTTTCCCCTCGCCAAGATGCACCTCCCTGCCCTCCGTGTTCTTCACATCCCTGAACCGTACCTGCGTACACCATCTGTTGGTGATCTACAGGCCTTTGTTTCCCGCTCGGGATGTCAGCTCGAAGAGCTTCGCATTATCGACCTTTTGCCTGGTCGGAAGCAGGCTTACCTTGATATTTTCCCCTTCGTTTCTTTTCATCGTCAAGTAACCGGAATCGGCCCCAGAATGTGATCATGATCGCATGAATGTCGGTGAGCCAGGAGGTGGCATTAGGTGTAGAGAGTTTTCCAGTATCTAAATTGTATGTACAGGCCATGTGCTGTTTCGAATTCGCTTCCTATAAAGTTAGACCGTATCCTGATTGAGATTATGAAATACCGCTCGCATGCATATCCCCGAATTTTATTGTCTGTCTTCTGTTTCCGAATTCCCAGTCTGATCCGACTTGACTTCAGCATGAAATCAGCGCGTTTACAGTAATTGTCCATAGTCGTCTGGCGATGTAGTCTGAGCTCAATCTAACCATCTAATTATTTATTCAAATAAGAGAGAACCAACGAAAAATATATCTCCGGAATTAGGCGCCGCCGTGACATGTGACACATCGTTACTTCTTCTTGACCATGACACAACAACCTCGGTGGCCGCCTGCGCACGACGATGGCACAGACGGATCGGTGGATGGCGCCTGCGCAAGACGTTGGCGCAGACGTCCAGTTGGCGAGCTCGAAGTTACGCAAGACGGCGGCGCAAGCATGCATAGGGTCGGGAGGGCGATGTCTGCGCAAGTTGGCGGCGCAGAGGATAGTTTTCTGTGCACGACGGGGGCGCAGAGCCATTGCTGAGCGAGATGTGTCTGCGCGAAATGAGGGCGCAGACGCATAGTTGAGCGGAGCGGTGCTTGGGCAACATCTAGACGGCGGCAGGCACTAGGAATCCATGGCCATTCAGTAAACTCAAGTTCTTCCTCCATAATCCGCGGCTTTGCGCTGCATATGTCTTCGACTGGCTTTGCGCTAGTTGCAGTCGTTCGCCCCGAGCAGACAGTCGGCGGCGTTGCCGAACAAGAATATCAATCGTCACCGGAGAATTCCTTATCGCTAACCCATTTCCAGCTCCTGGGCTTGAATGGCCGTGACGTGGGGCATCTACAGGACCTTCCCCACCGCTTACTCAACAGTTTGAGCTCCGCGAACGCGAACTCTGCTGTCGTTCCTCGCGATGTAGGTATTTTCTGCATTTGTTGAAAAATACCTATCGCTGGCCCATTTCCAGCTCCTGGACTTGAATGGCCGTGACGTGGGGCACACATAAGACCTTCCCCACTACGTCCTCGTCGGTTGAGCTCCGCGAACGCTAACTCGACTGTCGCTCCTCGGGGTAGGTATTTTCCGCGCTTCTTGAAAAATACCTATCGCTGACCCATTTACAGCCGATGGACTTGAATCAGTGCGACGCAGGGCACCCACAGGACCTTCCCCGGTACTTCCTCGACAGTTTGAGCTCCGCGAACACGAACTCTGCTGTCGTTCCCCGCGGCGTAGGTATTTTCCGCGTTTCTTGAGAATTCCGTATCGCTGACCCTCTTACAGCTCCTGGGCTTGAATGGCCGTGACGTGGGGCACACATAAGACCTTCCCCACTACATCCTCGTCAGTTTGAGCTCCGCGAACGCGAACTGGACTGTCGTTCCCCGCGGTGTAGGTATTTTCCGCGTTTCTTGAAAAATACCTATCGCTGACCCATTTACAGCCGATGGACTTGAATCAGTGCGACGTGGGGCACCCACAGGACCTTCCCCACCGCGTCCTCGACAGTTTGAGCTCCGCGAACGCGAACTGGACTGTCGTTCCTCGCGGTGTAGGTATTTTCCGCGTTTCTTGAAAAATACCTATCGCTGACGCATTCCCAGCTCCTGGGCTTGAATGGCCGTGACGTGGGGCACACATAAGACCTTCCCCACTACATCCTCGTCAGTTTGAGCTCCGCGAGCGCTAACTCGACTGTCGTTCCTCGGGGGTAGGTATTTTCCGCGCTTCTTGAAAAATACCTATCGCTGACCCATTTACAGCCGATGGACTTGAATCAGTGCGACGTGGGGCACCCACAGGACCTTCTCAACTACGTCGTCGACAGTTTGAGCTCTGCGAACGCGACCTCTGCTGTCGTTCCTCGCGATCGCGGTGTGGGTATTTTCCGCGCTTCTTGAGAATTACCTATCGCTGACCCATTTCCACCTCCTGGGCTTGAATGGCCGTGACGTGGGGCACACATAAGACCTTCCCCACTACGTCCTCGTCAGTTTGAGCTCCGCGAACGCGAACTGCAATGTCGTTCCTCTGGTGTAGGTATTTTCCGCGCTTCTTGAGAATTCCCTATCGCTGACCCATTTCCAGCTCCTGGGCTTGAATGGCCGTGACGTGGGGCACACACAACACCTTTCCCACCACGTCCTCGACAGTTTGAGCTCCGCGAACGCGAACTCGACTGTCGTTCCTCGCGGTGTAGGTACTCTGCACGTTTCTTGAGAATTACCTATCGCTGACCCATTTACAGCTGATGGACTTGAAGCGGCACGACGTGGGGCACCCACAAGACCTTTACCACCGCGTCATCGTCAGTTTGAGCTCCGCGAACGCGAACTGCACTGTCGTTCCTCTGGTGTAGGTATTTTCCGCGCTTCTTGAGAATTCCCTATCAATGACCCATTTACAGCGGATGGACTTGAAGTGGCACAACGTCGCACACTCTGGGTCCGTCCGCGCGCGTCGGTCCAAACGTAGGCAGCTCCTCGTCGCCGCTGCGCTCGCGGCTGCGGTGGCCCCAAACTGTTTCGCCAGCGATACGGGTTCAGACCGTCCATCCAGATCTGCGCTCGTTCCTACGGCTGCGATGGCAAAATACTTCAAACTGTTTCGCCCGCGATACGGCTCAGGTGGGCGAAACTGTTCAATGAAATGTTCTAGCGGTGTGGCTATCGCGCTTCTGACTTTTTTTTGGAATTGGGTCAGTAGTTTTTTGGACGTGAATTACCCTCCAAGGATCCTAATATAATGTACTATCATACATGTGTGGCACCTTGGAATAGCTTGGGTCATCATGGTAGGTAAGTAGGTAGATTACCGTTAAGACACAGCCGGGGCCCGTACTACATACGTCAATTATATAAGCCCTGAGTAATTCTCTTGTTCATTGAAGTCATTTCAGTCCTATCCTTGGACGGGTCATTGCGAAAATGAATCGTTAACATCACTATATTCTTCCGTGACCAAATTTCTAGCTACACCTTTGATGCAGCAATTCGAGACAGTAGAGATCGTCGGTCTTGCGCATAACACCGTACCGGCAAACATCGGGCGACCATTCCTCGGAGAGCGAGATGGTAGCGGGGTAGCGGCCAACTCCGTCCTTTGCTGTCCAGTCGAAGTCTATCAGGAGAGCACGGATGTTGAGTCCGCTGTCGTTGTGTGCTATGTACTCTGCATCTGTGTAGTTGTCGCTATGCTCCTGCCTGTCATTGCCAATGCCACCCTGCCCCCTTACCAGCATGATGTTGGGAAGGCGCAGGTCGCCAAACACGAGGTCGAGAGCATGTAGCTCCTTGATCGCGGTTTCGATATTGGTGTAGACGGAGGAAGGCAGGGGGGGAGTGGTGGAGTTGATCTGCATCCAGTGGAACGCTGTGTTTCCAACGAGTTTTTCCATGACAATCATGAGCAGCCCGCCGCGAACTGCAGTGTGGCAATACAGCTTAGGGGCAAGCCCTAACGCGGCTAACTTCGCATGTGCTTCGGTATTATAAGCCCTCGTGAATTTTACGACGACCTCCGTAGACGGGATGCCCTTGATTCCTCCGCCCAGAGCAACAAACACGCCGTGGCGGGTGTTCGAGCTGCGATCAGTCGCGTTCTGGACGTTGACAGGTTCTCCGGTGATCCTGGAGAGTTTGTAGAGGAATGTGAGGCCAAGATCCTCCGAGATGAGTGGGTGGGGAGGGGTGGCAGACGCAGGAGAAGGAAGATGTAAAGCAGATTCCACAAGGGCAGAAGCAGGCACCAAGGCATTGTAATAATGGAGCAACTCCTCCGACGCCTTGTTCAAACATGTTGCCAGTCGCGCGAGGGTCAAAATTTGGTCTTCTACGTCCATCCCGTCGCGTAGATTGATGCTGAAGAGTTTGTCCACAAGCACAACTTGGGCGTAGACTGCGACGGCGACGTTCAGCTGCGAGCCGGCATGGCTGACGATGATCGTTGGCAAGCGACTGCGAAATCGGTTTTTCCCGTACTAAGATATTGGTCGGATTAATTAAAGTTTGCAGAAAAGCGAAGGAGGGGCGAACCATGGTGGTCAGATCAGCGAGCAATTTCTCATAGTCAGCAATGGCCTGGGCCTCGGGATCACCACCAAGGCCGTTCAAATTTTTTAATTCAAAGACCCACCCAGGGCCATGGGCCTCAGGCTTCCCTCCTCCGATGCGGTGCTGCCATTCACCCTCAGGGAAAAGCTTGTCAATGAGTGGTCGAATAAGCCTCTCCATGTCCCCTTCAGTCTTATGAAATTCCAGCGAGACTTGAAAAAACTCCATAGCCCACGAGATCTTCGAGGTACTAGGTACGGGTACGGCTTGTGGAAGGTCCCGCAGGGCGTCAGAGAGGCCAGCCAAATGGGTGTCAAAGATTGCTGTCGCGGGTCCACATCGGCCGAATGGGCGCCCGGCTAGCGTTCCAGCGTGCTGGAAGAGCAGTTTGGGGTCGGTGCTGCACGTGGAAGGCGTAGTCCCACCGTCGCTGGCAAGGTTTGTCGCGCTGCATGAGCTTGAGCAACTGGCAAGCACAAATCAATAGGGAAAGATCGCACCCATCACCCCTGCCTGCCGTGACCGGAGGTCGGGTGGAAGAGAGGCGATGGTCGAATGCCCTGTAGTTTAAATCAGCATGTTACCAAAGGCTTGTACCGAAACAACAAACTGATGAGGACTGAGGGAATAAGGTCAGAGCTTGCGGATCTTGCAGCGATTGGAGGTACATACCGTCTTGTGGAACGATAAGAAGGTCCAACTTGACAGGATTGCTCCTATCAGAACCCTTTGGCCAAACTTGGGATACATTGTCGTCTGATTCGACCCGATTTTCAAGGATATCTGGCAGTGCATCGGAAAGTCTTTGTCCAAGGCTAGCGAGAGGATCACGGGGGAAGTCTGTCAGCTATGGGACCTTGGTGTTTAGCGCATTTCCTGGGAGGAGTGGAGCTACCCACCTTGAAATATGCAAGGGGGGGTTGAAACTGCAAAGATTCTTCACGCAGCGCTTGCTTTACGCCACCGGAGACGAGGCTGTTGGGGGAATATTCCAGGGTTACGCGCGTAGGCCCACCGTCCAAGGGAAGAAAGACGGCCTTATAATTCAAGTCGCTGGACATGGTGGTACAGCTAAATCGCCGGTGGCATCAACAAAGGCAAACAACCGCTGTTGGACGAATCTAAGAAGTCATTTGTAGATATCAAACACACATTTTGACATTAATATGTCTCCTCTAATCTCAGCTAAAAGTTGAAGTAGAAGGAGACTATATTTACAGGGGCATCTACATGTTAAGGCTATCAAAGTGTCCCGCCACCGCCCTGCAACATATCCATATAGTACTCAGGGGAAATAGATGACGAGCCCGCTGCAGCTGCAACTCCATCCGCCCATCAAAATTCCTGTAGAGTATACAACTCAGCCGTCCGAATGCACAATAATGAACACGATCATCTCCCTTTGCTCCGTGTCCGCGGGCGCACATGGTGCTGGCAAATCCGATGCAGCGACAAATCCGCGGCCGACGGCGACCCCGCAGCGCTGCTCCCACAGCGGCGCAAGCTCATCTCCGGATCCACCACGGCCAGAATCTGCCGCCCTTTGATTCAATCGGGACGCGCGCTCCGCAGCGGCGGTTCCCGCCTGGGCCGTGAGCAAGGCCTGGCAAGCCATGTGGCAGATCCACCTACTCGTTCTTGTGGGAAAGATCCTGTGGGTGCCCAACTGTAAATGGGTCGGGGATAGGGATTTTTAAAGAAGCGCATTTAGACCTTCTAGATCTGCCCCCTTTTCTGGAGCGGCATGGAACCTGGGCTGCGTCTGTCCACGGCGTCGGTGTGCGCTTCCGCCGCCGATCGCCCCTCTATTGTACATGTGTTGTTCGGGTATCTACCATACCCACCTTTTTTCCCTTCTGGATCTACGTCGCGACGCAGTCGACTTGAGATGCACGTGGAGGGCGGGATTACAAACCATCATCCCGCCGGCGCGCGGGTCGGGAAACAAAGGGAGGACGAAAGCAGACTGCACCCGGGAAGGTCCTATGTGTGCCCCACGTCACGGCCACCCAAGCCCAGGAGCTGGATATGGGTCAGCGATGGGTAATTCTCAAGAAGCGCGGAAAATACTTACCCCCGAGGAACGACAGCAGAGGTCGCGTTCGCGGAGCTCAAACTGTCGAGGACATAGTTGGGAAGGTCCTGTGGGTGCCCCACGTCGCACTGATTCAAGTCCATCGGCTGTAAATGGGTCAGCGATAGGTATTTTTCAAGAAGCGCGGAAAATACCTACCCCCGAGGAACGACAGCAGAGTTCGCGTTCGCGAAGCTCAAACTGTCGAGGAAGTAGTGGGGAAGGTCCTGTGGGTGTCCGCTGTAAGTGGGTCAGTGCTAGGTATTTTCAAGAAACGCGGAAGAGACCTACACCCCGAGAAAAATCGACCTCAGCGACACCGGTGCGTGCGGAGCTTCTGAAAGTCGCAGAACGCGAAAGGACGTTGAAACGCGACTGCACGTCCTTGAGTTGGCGGGGAAAGGTGACGATCGATATTGCTCAGCAACGCCGCCGACTGTTCGCTCGGGGGTGAACGACTGCAACCAGCGCAAAGCCAGTCGAAGGAACCTGCAGCGCACAGCCGCGGATTATGGAGCAAAAACTCGAGTTGCTGATCAGAATGGCCGATGCTTGCCGCCGTCTAGACGTTGCCCAGGTACCGCTCCGCTCAACCATGCGCCTGCGCCGCCATTTCGCGCAGACACATCTCGACCAGCAACGGCTCTGCGCCCCCGTCGTGCACAGGAAACTATAATCTGCGCCGCCAACTTGCGCAGACATCGCCTACCCGACCCTATGCATCTTTGCGCCGCCGTCTTGCGCAACTTCGAGCTCGCCAACTGGACGTCTGCGCCAACGTTTTGCGCAGGCGCCATCCACCGATCCGTCTGCGCCATCGTCTCGCGCAGGCGGCCACCGAGTTGTTGTGTTGTGGTCAAGAAGTAACGACGTGTCACATGTCACATCGGCGCCAAAAAGTTTCAAGTCGGGGTGGGTGCGCCTCACGAGCGGGGGACGTAGATATTTTTTTCTTTCATTGCTTCTCTTTTATTCGGGTCGTTCATTAGAAGGTCAAATTCAGCTTAGACTACATTGCGAGACGACTATGGACTGTAATCAAACGCGCCGATTTCACGCTGGAGTCAAGCCGGATCGGACTGGGACGAGGTTTAATGACTTTCGACAAATTCCCTATCTTCCTTCGCCGTGGCTATCAAAGCATTCACCACATCCACCAAGCCATCGTCCCCGATGGTAGGGTCTTCCGCGATGCGCCTCAGCCCGGTGTCGATCGTGGGTTTGGTCGAGCGCAAGGGGATGACCCAATATTTCTCTCCCCCGACACCGAAACGGCGCAAGACATGGATTGTGAATCGTCCATCGCTATGTGCAGCACGTGCAACGTAGTCCGTCCATTCCGGCACGCCATCGCCGAGAGCAGCAGCATGGGGTCCCCAGTCGTTAGCCGTCAACGAGTACGCGGCCGTGGTCACCTGTGTAGGCGTGCACTCAAACACTAAGAAGTACCCCGCATCAGGGAATGCTCGCAGGCAACGAGCGATTTGGCACAAAATCCTCGACTGGTGCATGACGTAGTCGGCGGTGAGCACCGCGCGCATGTGAAGGCGTTCCCAGAAAGTTAACCCGCATTCTGAAGTTGGGTACGAGACGTCAGACAATGTCGGTGAATCGAATGAGGGTGACGTACTGAGACTCAGACGGCGATCGAGAGAACATGACTCCCGGTGTCCACCCTCTTTCCAGTCCGTCCTTTGACATCCCTCAGAACAGTAGTCCGTGCTCCTGCAGGCGGAGCATCGTTTGAGCAGATCTTTTGACATTCGATCGCACTGGTCGGAAGTCAGATGCTATGAAGGTCAATAGAAAGGAGGATATTAACCTTGATATTGTCGCAAGTCGATGAGAGGTTAGACCCCGAGCCGGCGCTAGACTGCCAACGAACGAGTGCCTGTAGCTCTTTCCACGGCCTGGTTTCCAGGACCGAAGAGGTAGAGGCGAACGAACGTATCCATGAGTTGCACAGCCAAACGCCTGTTGTCGCCCGGTTGTTCAGTCACGATATGGCGGATGTGTCTTGTTACCGAGGAGGCAAGAGCTCCGCAAGAGCCACCAACGCCCTCAGACAGTTCCTCGAGCATCTCAGGATCGAAGTCTGAGCGGGTTAGGATTGCCAAAATGACACGCAGTCCAGGCCCATCCGCATCTGCGAGTGTGAAGCTCCAGGAACGGCCGACAACGGCATAGAACCCAGGAGTCCTCTTGCTGAGATCCACGGCCTGCTGGCCGCAGATGCAAGTGAATGATAGTAACTCCGAGACCCGTTGTATCTTGTCGTCGTCGCGGGCCCGCAGCCCAGGTAGATCGAAGGAGAGGCGGTAGGTGTCGAGGAACTGAAACCAAGCCCACAGGCGGGGCCACAGATCCAAACCCGCAGCGGAGGGAATGTCGACGTCCGACCCTAATTGACGGAAAAGTTCCCAGGCCAGCAGCGCACCGGTAATAACTGGACCAAGGTCCCTGATATCGGACTGTTCACCAAAGGCGTCGATATCCGCGGGTGTCGGAATTCTGGCTGGATCCAAGAGAGTATACACGACGGGAAGCACGGAAGTTTTTGTGCTTCTCCCAACGATCGAGCGCAAGGTTTTCAGGTGGGCCAAGGAGCCGTTGGCCGCTGCCAGTGCCACTCGCTTGAGGGAGTTAGCTGAGGCGCAGGTCCGCGAAAGGATTCACATACTCTGGTAGTAAACGGAAGGCCATCGAGGGCAGCGATTTGCAGGGCTCGATGCATAGGCGGAGAAAGTTTAGGGTCGGTTGTGTTGTAGGTCAAGAAGGGAATGAAATATACATAATCTTGCGACCTGACTTTCACAAAGACACAAAGAACCGGCATTCGGGCCTTGTAAGATCGAATCATGACCGAATTGCAGCGTGTTGCTTGTCGGAGACGCAGCACCGCTGAGAGAAAGCAGATATTCCATTGCCGGGGGACCAACTGGCGCAAAGCTAGTCAGTTTGAAGCTGCAGCGCAAAGCCGCAGATAAAGTCAGAACCAAAGTGGACATGTCCGAACTTGAACGGCAATTGTTTGGTTCGCAGACCATCAAAGCTGATCCCAAACATCTGTATGTCTGTTCGGTCCACCCGGGTCCCAACTTGCATCCGTGGCTTTGCGCTACGTATTCTTCAACTGGCTTTGTGCTGGTTTTACTGAGCGCCCGCCTTTAATTTCCAAGATCTCAAGTTCTCGATAGAGCATAGCGTCGGATGATGATAGGCGGAAAAAAATAATTCAAGAGCACTAGACACGAATCGAACGCGCAGCCGGGTTCTGGGGTCAAATTGATCAAACCCTCAGCAACTCGCAGTGGTTTGACGCATACGTATACCATGGTCCCCCAGACCCAGACCAAACAACCTCTCATGTCGACCATCGCAGATGTGCTTCCTCAATTTTACGGTCCATGGTACCTCACAAACTACGGGACACTCGTCCTGGATGGGTGAGTACATTCAACGCGGAGGATTTGAACACACTGACGTGGAAGCCAGAGCTCGCGCGCGTGAACAAACGGAGGATCCTCCTATGTCGGACCCATTCGAGCAGAGCGACTATCCTTGCTACACCGCGAGCGACTTCAAAACCATCTTGAAGTATCTCCCGAATGTCCCCGACTTGCGCGCGAATTTTCACCGCAGTGCTTTCGGGACATACGAACTCGTCAAACCAATTTTCTTCGTGGTGGAGGGCCACGACCACATCTTCGAAAGCGCGTGCGTCTCAACGAGTCTAACTGTGGTCCCAGTCTAATTCAATTGATAGATTAGAGGCCCAAGCCTTCCACATTTCTACCGGCGACCCATCACTCGGCGTGTACGCCCTCGCCAACCGCAAAGATGCAGAGCACATGCTCAATATCGACCACTTGGTCGCGCAGCATCTGGAGGAGACCGTAAATAAGATGCTGTTGAGCATGACGACGATTTGAATACCTCAGTCTTACTTTTGCGTTTGCTATTGTGCCTTTCTCTCTTGGACTGCATTTGCCTGCTTGCTTATATCACTAAATCACTGAATTTCATCTCATTGCAACAATGTGAGGCTCCAGGACGAACCTGAGGGGAAATGAGCCAATGCAGTCATGAGGGCAACAAGGATACCGACCACAGGCGCGGTCATCCATAAGAATTTCCTACCCGCCGAGCAACAGATTTCGTGGTCACCGGGCCCAAACTTTTAGGGGCGGGGATGGCCATGTGAATTCGAATTATCTGTTCCCTGTTTCCCACTCCTCAGTCTGATCCAACCTGAATCCATCGTGAAATCGCCGCGTTTAATTACAGTCCATAGTTGTCTCGCAATGTAGGAATGCCATTGTAGTGAATGAATAAAAAGAACCATGAAAAAAAATCTATCTACGTCCCCCGAGCGCCTGCGCAGCCCAGGATGCTCGTGAGGCGCGCCCGCCGCCCACTTGGTTACTTTAGCGCCGATGTGACATGTGACACATCATTAGTTCTCCTTGACCACAACACAAGAAGTCGGTGACCGCCTGCGCGCGACGATGGCGCAGACGGATCGGTGGATGGCGCCTGCGCAAAACGTTAGCGCAGACGTCCAGTTGCCGAGCTCGAAGTTGCGCAAGACGGCGGCGCAAAGATGCTTAGGGTCGGGTGGGCGATGTCTGCGCAAGTTGGCGGCGCAGATTATAGTTTCCTGTGCACGACGGGGGCGCAGAGCCGTTGCTGGTCGAGATGTGTCTGCGCGAAATGGCGGCGCAGGCGCATGGTTGGGGGAGCGGTGCTTGGGCAACATCTAGACGGCGGCAGGCACTAGGAATCCATGGCCATTCAGTAAACTCAAGTTCTTCCTCCATAATCCGCGGCTTTGCGCTGCATATGTCTTCGACTGGCTTTGCGCTAGTTGCAGTCGTTCGCCCCGAGCAGACAGTCGGCGGCGTTGCCGAACAAGAATATCAATCGTCACCGGAGAATTCCTTATCGCTAACCCATTTCCAGCTCCTGGGCTTGAATGGCCGTGACGTGGGGCATCTACAGGACCTTCCCCACCGCTTACTTAACAGTTTGAGCTCCGCGAACGCGAACTCTGCTGTCGTTCCTCGCGATGTAGGTATTTTCTGCATTTGTTGAAAAATACCTATCGCTGGCCCATTTCCAGCTCCTGGACTTGAATGGCCGTGACGTGGGGCACACATAAGACCTTCCCCACTACGTCCTCGTCGGTTGAGCTCCGCGAACGCTAACTCGACTGTCGCTCCTCGGGGTAGGTATTTTCCGCGCTTCTTGAAAAATACCTATCGCTGACCCATTTACAGCCGATGGACTTGAATCAGTGCGACGCAGGGCACCCACAGGACCTTCCCAACTACGTCCTCGCCAGTTTGAGTTCCGTGAATGCTAACTGGGCTGTCGTTCCTCACGGTGTAGGTATTTCCCGCGTTTCTTGAGAATTACCTATCGCTGACCCATTTCCAGCTCCTGGGCTTGGGCACACACAAGACCTTCCCCACTACGCCCTCGTCAGTTTGATCTCCGTGAACGCGAACTCCGCTGTGGTTCTTCACAGCATAGGTACTCTGCACGTTTCTTGAGAATTACCTATCGCTGACCCATTTACAGCCGACGAACTTGAAGTAGCACGACGTAGGGCACCCACAGGATCTTCCCCACTACGTCCTCGACAGTTTGAGCTCCGCGAACGCGAACTCGACTGTCATTCCTCGGGGGTAGGTATTTTCCGCACTTCTTGAGAATTCCTTATCGCTGACCCATTTCCAGCTCCTGGGCTTGAATGGCCGTGACGTGGGGCACACATAAGACCTTCCCCACTACGTCCTCGTCAGTTTGATCTCCGTGAACGCGAACTCCGCTGTCGTTCCTCACAGCGTAGGTACTCTGCACGTTTCTTGAGAATTACCTATCGCTGGCCCATTTACAGCCGATAGACTTGAAGTGGCGCGACGTGGGGCACCCCTCGTCAGTTTGAGCTCCGCGAACGCTAACTCGACTGTCGTTCCTCGGGGTAGGTATTTTCCGCGCTTGAAAAATACCTATCGCTGACCCATTTACAGCCGATGGACTTGAAGCGGCACGACGCGGGGCACCCGCAGGACCTTCCCCACCACGCCCTCGTCAGTTTGAGCTCCGCGAACGCGACCTCGACTGTCGTTCCTCGGGGGTAGGTATTTTCCGCACTTCTTGAAAAATACCTATCGCTGACGCATTTACAGCGAATGGACTTGAATCGGTGTGACGTGGGGTACCCACAGGACCTTCCCCACTGCGTCCTCGACAGTTTGAGCAATGGTAGTTTACTGAGATTTTAATTTAGACAGCAGGCGACACAGGCGATGCTGGAGAAACCAGCGGAGTTGACGATCGTCGACACCTTGACAGAGGTGGTCGCGCTGCACAGGGCTCGGCACAAGGCAGGGACGGGAAGGGCTAAATCGGTGGCGGGTAGGTGATTTGTACACACCTTTTTCTTTCTGTCAGCCAGCTTGCTCCGTTACCCTCTTGCCCCATCATAGACCTGCTGCTACAGGTACCAGTCGTCTGTACCTGTTATTGCCGTGAAGCTAACTGCCTGTAAAATACATAGTGTAAAATGCAAAGAGGCTCGTTGAGCTGAAGCATTGAGCTGAATTAGAGAGATAGAGGACGCTTTTGGAATTTGAATGGACTGGGTCATTCAAGGCACACTGCACTCGGGAGAAAGGAGTAATTGTTCAAGACGGATAGACAGTAGGTACATCGATGGTGTGTGTAGCAAGGAGCGCACCAGACTATATATTTACAGTATCGCACCAGACTATATATTTACAATATCTATGCATCAGGGCGAAATGCGGCCGAACGGTCTGCCTCGAGCTCATCAACCTTGGAAAACAAGTCGAGAGCCCACTGCCAACGCGACCCCGGAACGCCGTCGAAGGCGTCGCGCTTCGCCTGTCCCCCAGCCTGTGCCAGTAGTGATTTCGCTGTCTGAAACCCATACTCGACCCAACGAAACAAGCCACCCGCCGCGAACTGTGTGATTGAGAAGCGTGTTTCGTGAGGCTGAATGGGGGTGTTTCCGTGGTCAACACATCCGGATGGAATGGCGGCTGTGGCGCCGCTCGGGAACTCGATGACGAGGCGCATCTGCTTGAGGTAGATGTGCCCGCCACGTTTGTGATCAAAGTCCCCTGCGGATGTGACGGGACAGAGGCCGTGGACAAGGTTGAGGAGGTCGCAGTGCTTGAATGTTACTGCATCACCACAGTTGAAGGTGACGGCGGGAAAGACGGAGTTGTCAAAGGTGTGGATGAGCTCCGGGTGGTGCTCGAAGAGGGCGCGGAGAATTCGGCAGTAGTAGCGGTACAGCTTTGGAGCGTAAAGTGCAAGACCGCCTGGACAACGTCAACGTGGGGCACCTCCTTACCAAGGGAAAAAACGTACTCGATTGGAAGCCAGCGATGCGGCGAATCGCCTTGTTCTTGAGAAGCTCCTTCACGAGATGACTGAACAGCTTGGTGTTACGAAGATTTCCAGGACGCTGAGGAATCCATGTCAGCCAGGCACCTTCTCAGAAAGTGAGACAAACCTTCTGCCCGCCGCCGAGGGAGACGCCATCGAAGAGAGGGAGGTATCGCCCCCGCCGATGTACACGGCCAACGCGCCAGCCTCCCCGTTTACACGCGATACGACGGGCGCGATCCATTGCCCTTGCGGCCTCCCGAATGACATTGGGCCAATCTGGATCGTCGGGCGTGCCCAGAAGAATCGCAACGATGCGACCTTCAGCATCGACGATTAGCTTGGGATCCCTGCCAGAAAAGCTCGGTCAGAGGCGGGAATGGATGTGTGGATGCGTGGGTGACCGGACGTACCTGCCGTTCCACTCCACGAGCTCGTCGCCGTCGTCGAGGAGCTCTGGGAGCGTATGGATGTGGCCTGTGGGTCCTTTGGAGCGGCGGCCAATTCTGGCACCGGCGGCGACGGGCGCGTCCGCCAGGTCAAATGCCGTTGAATGAGAAGGCTGTCGGCGGTATTCTTGCGCGTGGCGAGGGTTGAGATTGTAGTCATACGGCGTAGATTGAGCCGCCAATTCCTGGCGTCGACGGGCGCGCCGAAGATGAGCGCGCTCGTTCTTGCGACGGCGCTCAACGCCACCAGTGTGCTGATCGGAGGGTGGGGAGGGTGCTGTGGGGAGAGGCGGCGGCAGGTCCAAGTCCAGCTGTGAGATTGGCTCAGATGGTGGCGTAGGGACGGGTGGCAGAGGCGAATTTGGTGCCGAGAGAGGAGGTGTCGTAGGAGGTTCTGTCAAAGGAGACGGCGCGCGGGACTGGACATCATCCTCGTCTTCCCAGCCGTCGTCCTCATCGTCAGCCCGAAGGCCATCCTGGTAATGGGCATGGATGTCGGCGTCAATGATGGATTGCTGGAGGAGGGGCTCAAGGGAAGCCTTGAGCCGTATGATTTCAAAGGGGCGTGTGGCCGTGGGGGTGAGAAAATCCAAAAGCTCATAGGGCGAAAAATAGTTGCCACTCCGCGTTTGGCGCGGAAGTTGGGTGGCCGCGGTAGAGGTGCTGCGAGGTGCGGGTTAGAAGGGTTCTGTGCATTTTGAGCTCGAGGAGGGTCACCTTTGGGACGCGTCGCGCCTTGTGCGCATAGGTCTCGTCACCGCGGAGTGGCACCTGCAATAGGTAAGGGTCAGAATTTATTGTGGTGGTTGCGAACACATCGAGAGCACATCTGGCGCCACCGTAGGAAACTGTGGTAAGATCCAGCGCATGGGCCATATGGATTCTCGACGCGTTTGGTGTGTAGGGTGACTTACCGGGGTGAAATGAAAATTGGTGGTGGTGGTGCGAATCTGAAAAATAAACTAATGCGATCAGGCAACACCGATTTCCTCTTTATTTAGGCCACATCCATGATCCGGGCCTATCCGGGCAGTGCTAAAGCTGAATAATATATAAATAAGTCCGTTCCTCCTTTCCTCCTAATTAGACCCAGCGCCAGGCGCCGCCTACACGATTGTCGGGTCGCGTTCCCCAAACACCACACCGGAATCATACCCCCATTGACCTGTCACATCGCTATCAGCCTTCGTATCGTACGTAACATATTTTGTATCCTACCTCAGACAACTGAGCTCAGCTTGTAGCATAATCTAGTTCCCAGCTGTAATATATTGTATGCTACCTCCCAAATGCCTCAGACAGCATAAAAGAAAAGTCCCTTGAGGCAGTAGTTCCCACACTGTCGACGCACGCCGTCTTTGAGCCCAAACCGTCGAGGGTGCTCGCGGGGGAGGACTGTGGGTCCCCCTCGCCGCACAGATCTACGGCCCCGATCATCGGCTGCACTTGGGTCAGATCCAGGAAATTTCGCAAAGGTGGCAAAAAAATATCTACCGCCACGACTGCAGATGGAGTTTCGTGTTCACCGGGCGCAAGGTGATGGGGGTGTGGTGGGGAGGGTCCTATGCGTACCCTACGTCGTGCCAAACCAAGTCCACGACCTTCAATTGGGTCAGACAGATGCAATTTCCCAAGTGGCGGGAAAATACGTACCACCGAGTAGCGGCAGCGGCTTTCGTGCTGGATGGGCACAAATTGTTGAGGGCGTGGTGAGGCAGACCCTGTGCGTGCTCCGCGTCACGATGATTGAATTCCGTTGGCTGTAAATGGGTCAGCCGTAAGAATTTCACAAGAATGACGGAAAATGCTAACCCCGCGAGTTCCGACGGGTTTCGCATTCGTGGGTCCCAAACTGCCGAGGGCGGGGTGGGGAGGACCCCATGCGTGCCCTGCGTTGTGCCGTTTCAAGCCCATCGGCTGTAGATGGGTCAGACATAAGAATTTCGCAGAAAATGCGGAAAATACCTACTCCCGAGGGTCGACAAGGACTTTTGTGTTCGCCGGGCACAAACTGTTAACAGCGTGGTGGGGAAGGTCCCATGGGTGCCCTGCGTCGCGCCTATTCAGGTCCAGAAGCTGTGAATGAGTCAAACCTAAGTAATTCCCAAACATGTGCAAAATACCTACGCCCCGAGGAACAACAGCGTGCTTGGTGCTCATCTGCGCCCAAAACTGCTGGGGGCGTGGTGGGGAGGGTCCTAGGCGTGCCTCACGTCGCGCGGATCTAGGTTCACGGCCCGCGTAGGGTGTCAATTGTATCATAAAGTTCGTATTCACTGCGAAGACAGGTGTTAACCCGGTGGGTATCGGGTGGAGAGTTTCAGGGACCTACCAAAGGTATGACACAGTCACAATACACTGCGGGCGAGAGTCTTGGGTCGCTAGGATAGGAGATGATGGAGCTGGATGGGAGGGTGGTTAAATCGGATTATGGGTCAGAGGAAAAGCGGACCTTGAGGAGTTTCGCGCGGTCCAGTGTGAGCAGCGGGAGCCCGTCGAGGATTTTCACCACCGTATCGACGCGTCGGGCGCGAACTTGGTAATGATATGCCAGCATCCACGTCGCGATCGACTGCGTCGGTTCGGTATGGATGGAATGCAGAGCTTGGGGAAATTTACCAAAAGCTCGAGATGGGTGTAATGTACCATGCACGTGAACTTTGGCCTGGCAGGGAAAGGGGGGGGTTGAGCTAAATAGCAAGATGGTCAAAATCAAATCATGGACTCGGAAGAAGAAACCGACCTGGGCGACGCCGGTGCGTGTGAAGCTTTCGACTGTCCCAGAACGCGAAGAGAGGGCTGAAACGCGACTGCACGTCCCTGAGTTGCGGGGGAAGAGCGGGGATCGATGATATTCACTTGCGACCTGAGATGTCGTCTACAGCGGCCCGAGTGCGTCTCCGGGTGGCAGTCGGAGGCCGAACGACTTCGACTAGCGCAAAGCCAGTTCAAGGAATCTGCAGCGCAAAGCCGCAGACGGTAGTTAGCCAGCTATATATCTGAGCCGTCATCTTGCACAGACACCACTCCGCCCAACCACGGGTTTGCGACAGAACTTGGGACTCGCGCATATAGCCATTACTGTAGTACTATCCAGGGTTTGCGCCGCCATCTTGCGCAAGCCCCCCGCTTAGCCGATGTCTGCGCCGCCGTCTTGCACAGACATAACCGCTCCGCCAGCGAGGTGCCTGCGCCGGCGTCTTGCGCAGGCACCGTCCACCATCCGTCTGCGCCATCGTCTCGCGCAGGCCGAGTTGTTGCTGTTGTGGTGGTCGAGACGAAGTAACGATGTGTCACATGTCACATCGCTACTAAAGTACTTCAGAAAATTCAAGTCGGTAATGAGCGCGCCTGACGAGCATCCTAGGCTGCGCGGGCGTTCAAGGGACGTAGATGGAGGTTCTTTCGTGGTTCTTCTTATTCAGGTCGTTTATTGCAACGACGTAGCTACATAGCGAGACAACTATGGACTGTAATTAAACGCGGCGATTTCACGATGGATTCAGGTTGGATCGGACTGAGGAGTGGGAAACAGGGAACAGATAATTATAGAATGTACATGAAAGGTCTAATGAGTTTCCTCAAGCTCCCCATCTTCCTTCGCCGTGGCTATCAAGGCGTTTACTGCATCCACGAAGCCATCATTCCCAATGGCGGGGTCTGCCGCGATGCGCCTGAGGCCTGCGTCGGTGGTGGGTGTGGTGGAGCGCAAAGGGATGAACCAAAAAAAATTCCCCCAGATGCCGTGGCTATAGCGCAAGGCATGGATTGTGTAGCGTCCGTCGCTACGTGCAGCACGCGCAACGTGATCCTTCCATTCAGGCTCATCGTCGTGGAAGGCCTCATTGTCTTGAAGAAAATACAGGGGGTGCACGGCTGTGGTGACCTCGCCGCGGCAGTAATCGAAGACGACCAAGTACCCGACATCGGGGTATGTTCGCAGGAAAAGAGCGATTTGGCATAAAATCGTCGGCTTGCACGCCAAGTAATGCGCCACCACCACAGCGCGCATGTGGAGGCGGTCGCGGAAAGTCAACCTGCATCCTGAAACTGGGCACGAGATGTAAGACAATGACGGTTACACGAGCGAGACGGAATTACTGAGACTCAGATAACAATTAAGAGAACACGACTCTCGATGCCCGCCCTCCGTCCAGTGGGCCCTTTGACATCCCTGAGAGCAGTAATGCGTGCTCCTGCAGCCGGAGCACCGTTTGAACAGCTCCTTCGACATTCGATTGCACTACTTGTGGGTGAGACACTCCGAGGCCAGTGGAAAACATAATATTAACCTTTATGTTGTCGCAAGTCGACAACACCTGAGACATGGCGCTAGATTTAGAGTGACAACGCACGACGCTTCGCAGCTTATTCCACTCTGGGGATTCCGGGAACGACGGGGTAGAGGTGGAGCGGTGTAAATTCTCGAAGGCGATTTGCATCGACGAAAGACTCCGATGGTGTATGGTGATGCTCGGAAGGAAGTCGCGTAGGAAGAACGTTCGGTGGTCGTGGGTTTCCGCGATGGATGCACAATGGGCCATGCAACGAAGCAGTAGCTCCAATGCACGGTCCAAGGCCTCCTCGAGGGTACCTCCCGCGATCGGTAGACGACACAATATCCGTCGCAAGAGGCTGAAGCAGAAGTCGATGCCCGTCAACTTCCACTGCTTGAGCTCGTTCAAGTCCATCCCCTTCAGCAAAATAGCCTTCAAGTCGACATCGCTCGCCCCACAAAGGGCTTGAACGGTGTGCAGGATGGCCTCGATCACCCCGTTGCGCAGTAGCGCCGACAGAAAGATGTGCGCGACTCCGGTGTCTTGGTCCACAACCGTTTCGATGGGGAGAACGCAGGCCTCCAGGACCCGCACAGCCAATAGCGAACGGGCCGGATGGTCATGATCGCTATTGTCCAGGATCTGGCGGATATGTCCTGTCACCAAAGAGGCAAGCGCTTCAAAAGAACCAGCGCCCTCAGACAGCGGTTCGAGCATCTCGAGCTCGAAGTCGGACGCAGTTACGATGTCCAATACGGAATCCAGTCCATGTTTCCCTCCTGTCAGTAGAAGGCTCCAAGCACGGCCAAGGGCGGCATAAAACCCAGCAGTCTTCTTCATGAGATCTGCGCCGTGCTCACGCTTGTACAAGACCAGCACTTTAGCGGATGCCAGGAACCCCACGGTCAGGCTGTAGCTGGCCTCGGGGAGACCAACGAGAAGGCTGAAGAGAGAGTCCCTGTAGGTGTCCAGGAACTCAAACCATGTCCAGAGGCGAGGCCACAGGTCGGGAACCGCGGCCGAGGGAAAATTCGGCGATTTGAGGAATAGATCCCAAGCCAGTATTGCAGCAACAACATCATGGTCCGAGATATTGCGCTCAAGCATGGCCTCGAATGCCTCCGGGGTCGGAATTCTGGCTGGATCCAAGAGAGTATACACGACGGGAAGCACGGAAGTTTTTGTGCTTCTCCCAACGATCGAGCGCAAGGTTTTCAGGTGGGCCAAGGAGCCGTTGGCCGCTGCCAGTGCCACTCGCTTGAGGGAGTTAGCTGAGGCGCAGGTCCGCGAAAGGATTCACATACTCTGGTAGTAAACGGAAGGCCATCGAGGGCAGCGATTTGCAGGGCTCGATGCATAGGCGGAGAAAGTTTAGGGTCGGTTGTGTTGTAGGTCAAGAAGGGAATGAAATATACATAATCTTGCGACCTGACTTTCACAAAGACACAACGAACCGGCATTCGGGCCTTGTAAGATCGAATCATGACCGAATTGCAGCGTGTTGCTTGTCGGAGACGCAGCACCGCTGAGAGAAAGCAGATATTCCATTGCCGGGGGACCAACTGGCGCAAAGCTAGTCAGTTTGAAGCTGCAGCGCAAAGCCGCAGATAAAGTCAGAACCAAAGTGGACATGTCCGAACTTGAACGGCAATTGTTTGGTTCGCAGACCATCAAAGCTGATCCCAAACATCTGTATGTCTGTTCGGTCCACCCGGGTCCCAACTTGCATCCGTGGCTTTGCGCTACGTATTCTTCAACTGGCTTTGTGCTGGTTTTACTGAGCGCCCGCCTTTAATTTCCAAGATCTCAAGTTCTCGATAGAGCATAGCGTCGGATGATGATAGGCGGAAAAAAATAATTCAAGAGCACTAGACACGAATCGAACGCGCAGCCGGGTTCTGGGGTCAAATTGATCAAACCCTCAGCAACTCGCAGTGGTTTGACGCATACGTATACCATGGTCCCCCAGACCCAGACCAAACAACCTCTCATGTCGACCATCGCAGATGTGCTTCCTCAATTTTACGGTCCATGGTACCTCACAAACTACGGGACACTCGTCCTGGATGGGTGAGTACATTCAACGCGGAGGATTTGAACACACTGACGTGGAAGCCAGAGCTCGCGCGCGTGAACAAACGGAGGATCCTCCTATGTCGGACCCATTCGAGCAGAGCGACTATCCTTGCTACACCGCGAGCGACTTCAAAACCATCTTGAAGTATCTCCCGAATGTCCCCGACTTGCGCGCGAATTTTCACCGCAGTGCTTTCGGGACATACGAACTCGTCAAACCAATTTTCTTCGTGGTGGAGGGCCACGACCACATCTTCGAAAGCGCGTGCGTCTCAACGAGTCTAACTGTGGTCCCAGTCTAATTCAATTGATAGATTAGAGGCCCAAGCCTTCCACATTTCTACCGGCGACCCATCACTCGGCGTGTACGCCCTCGCCAACCGCAAAGATGCAGAGCACATGCTCAATATCGACCACTTGGTCGCGCAGCATCTGGAGGAGACCGTAAATAAGATGCTGTTGAGCATGACGACGATTTGAATACCTCAGTCTTACTTTTGCGTTTGCTATTGTGCCTTTCTCTCTTGGACTGCATTTGCCTGCTTGCTTATATCACTAAATCACTGAATTTCATCTCATTGCAACAATGTGAGGCTCCAGGACGAACCTGAGGGGAAATGAGCCAATGCAGTCATGAGGGCAACAAGGATACCGACCACAGGCGCGGTCATCCATAAGAATTTCCTACCCGCCGAGGAACAGATTTCGCGGTCACCAGGCCTAAACCTTTAGGGGCGAGATGGGAACGGCCTCGGGCTCTCGCGACTCATTCTTACAGACTACATACAGGCTTACAGCTCACAAAAATTGCCCCGCTCCGAATCCTCGCGGGGTTGGGTAAAATAGATCCATACAGGTAGTACCCTACGTAGTCTACACATATTCTACCGCGTCAGGACGTCAAATCCCTGGAAAACCGATTCAGCGAACAGATAGCGCCGCCGCGGTTGGCCGTCTTGCCATTCTCATCCGGCAAGAGCAACGGCACCTCATTCTCCTTGTCGCGAAGAGGAACCGCGGCCATCTGGCTTTCCGTCGCGACTGATCATGTGCATGAGCCGTCGTTGTCCTGAAGATGTTTGGAAATATGCTCCGCAGGTTTCACACAGGAAAGCTTCGATGCAGCTTTTCGCCAAATCATTTAGTGAGGGCCGGGGTGCGGCCAACTGTATGTACGCCTGCTTTCTTCTTACGCCGTACTAACCACCGCTGTTATATAGCGAAATAAGAAGAATCTGGGAACGATCAAATCTTCCAACCTTTGCACGGAGATCACCGAATACTACTCGACGCCAGATGAGACCGCCGTGTGTAGTCTTGCCTCTGTCTCTCTTCCTACATCAGCCTTTTCACAGATTTCTTGGCACTGGAATGCCCTTGAATGAGCTTTTCCACCTGAATCCAATATTTTTGGCAAAAAAAGCTGCTCCAATTTGCGTCAAAACAACGGTGCACTCCACAGAAAAAAAGTTTTTTTTTTACTTGTGGGGAATTCGAACCTGGCTTGATTGCTTGTAGCTTGCGCACTTGTTGGCCCAATTCAAGCAAGATCAAGTAGATTCAAGTGAGCTCAAGAAATCTGTAGGAAGTCTGATGTAGCCTCATCTCCAATGGAAAGTACGACTTCCAGAAACTCCACGACATTACGAAGGGTGTTGCGTGCAACCTGAATAGGATTATCGACGTCAACTACTATCCCATTCCTGATCATGAAGCACGTCACTCAAACATGCGCCACCGCCCTATTGGTGTCGGTGTGCAGGGTCTGGCCGATACATTCCAGTCCTTGCGCCTCCCATTCGACTCTCCCGCCGCCAAGGCGCTTACTGAAGGCGGCATGTACTACCTGCGCACCAAGCCCGCGGCGCAGGCGACCCAGTTCACCGTCGACCAGAGCGCCCCACACCGACTCCTGTGCTCGCGCCGTTCAAGGCCGCGCTACCCTCGTCGCCATTGTCTGCGGCTTCCACGCGGGATCAGTCGCCCGCCCAGCTAACACCCCTTCGCGCTGCGGTGGCGATCAAGCAAGAGGAGCCCGCGACTCCCGATTCACTGACGTCCCTGACCCCCGCCCAGGCTGCTCAGGACGACACGAATGTTTTGCTCGCTCAGATGGCGCTGGAGGATACTGATTTTGCGGCTGCGTTACAAAAATCAAAGGACCGCGAGCTAGCGGAGGCGAAAATGTTATGTGCGCTCGAGAACAAGGAGGAGTGCCTCATGTGCTCTGGCTAATCCGATGTATTTAGATGTTGTATTATTTTATTGTATATATGTAAAGTGCGGAACAGTAGTATTTCTTCGAGACTTTAAGTGGAAGCGAGCGCGACGTAAGGTGTTCCACTAGCAGCTGTGTTAAACACCGAAGGCTCATGCGCGCAGGCTGATCTTTACATTGGGTTTGGCGGAAGGACTAATGAGAACATGCAGAGAACCAGGAAGAGAGCGGAAAGACGCGCAAAGCAAACACCTGGCCCAGCTACCGAGAGATAGAAGGGGGCAGATGTTAAAGGTCTTTGTCCCGAGCACGCAGGGCTGCCTCAGCGGCCTGTGGCCGTTGCTCCGCCCGCCGCTCCGCCTCCTTTGCAGCCGCTGCCTCCTCCTGCGCCCGCCGCTCCGCCTCCTGTACCCGTTGATCCGCCGCCGCTTCCCGCTCATTTGCCCGCTGCTCCGCCGCCGCCACCTCCTCCTGTGCCCGCTGCTCCGCCGCTACTGTACGACGCTCGAACGCTGTCTTCTTCTCCCATGCAACACGAATATCTGCGTGCATTCTCTCCCGAACTTGCATGCGCCTCGTGTTAAAAAGGACAAGGATCGTGTCCAGGGCATCCGTGCCCGTGGTCTTCTCATCCTGGGCCAACCTCGCAATGTCAGTGTCGAGTTGCTGAAGGAATTTTTCCGTCTCCTCGTCATCCACGGCGCTTCGGGACATCCCTCGCTTCATATACTTCTTTATTTTGTGGATATCGGTAGGGTTCAATTTGTTGAACAGGAGACGACCAGTGCGGGGATCGATGAGGGAGACGTTCCGCCATTTGCCGCCGAGGCGGGCGAGATCTGGAGTCTCCATGGAGATTGGAGGGTACCCTCGTTCAGCACAGATGCGACGTGCGGCGAGGAAGAAAACAGTGGCGAACCACAAACACATGTGGTTCAAACGGCTATAATCGCTCGCCCACTGCGTGATAACTGACGCAAGAATCGCGCAGTCAAGAACCGTCAAACGCTCAGACAGAGGTGTCCCAAGAAGGACGTTGAAACCCTGCAGCATCTTGTAGCAGTTATGTGCGGGCGTCAACTTGAGCTCGTTGTAGTTGCCATCGATCTTGAGCATGTCATTGGTGGCTGTTTTATCCCCCATCTTCAAACAGTCTGCGCTCAGTTGGAACGAATCCATTGCGCGAGTTTGGACCGGCCGCCTGGGGGAAGATTGAATGATCAAAATTGGCGGCAAAATACGAAGAACGTACTTGTCAGGAGTTCCAACAGCCGGTATTCGATGCACCTGGGCGGCGCGATAGTCCTCTGTACGTACTCGGGCGGAGACATCGGCTAGATTCTCGGGAGCCAAGTGGAAAGTAAAGCCTGCAGATTCGTGCACCATTTTCGAACTTCTAAAGTGGTGGACAGCGTCTACAATGCATCGGTCTAGGTCTTCAATGCGCCGTTCATCGTCCCCTACAGACACCAATGTCTTGAGCCATGAAGTAGTACTGTGAGTTAGAACCTTCGTTTCAAGAACGCCGTTGATGTACTTCCTAGGGTGAAGAGAGGTGACGAAGGGCGACATTTTGAGGAATTCCGGGTCCGCGCTTGGGGTTTTTTCGCGCTTGTGAGGGAAGAAGATGTTCAAGAGTGACTGCAGCATAGCGGTAAAGTCTGTTGCGGGTAAGTCAACATGAGGCGCGACAACGCGCGGTCATTGGCTGGCACGTAAAGTTTGAACGTTCCCAAATTCGAGATGACTTGCGTTCCATTTCGACCAAAAACGACTCGGAGTACTCATTGTGTGGTAGTCGTTCGAGTGGAAGTAAGGAAACCATATTGTCTTGGTGTATTTTCTCTCTCTCTCAATATTACTTTTTGGGAGTTCAAAAAGGGCTTTTTAAGAGTGAAGATACGACATTGAGCTGCGAATGATCATAACTAATTATAAGTAAGAACACACGTGGTACACTATGTGAAACAGGAAATGGGAATCTATCTAGGGATACACGAAGATGAGCAGCGATGAGAAATTAGGGCTTGCCGGGGAACGCCCGGGCACGACGAAAGACGAGCTTCTTGGGCAGCTGCGTGCGGGCTGGGCTTTGGAACTTGGCGATGCGGGTCAATGACCTGAGACGGTGTAAGGACCGCGATCAGGACAGAAAGGTGAGACCTATGCTTACTCCTTGAACACATAATTCGCGATTTTGCCGTCGGTAACGCGCATGTTAACTACCGTATTATAGGTATTGTCGCCCGCCGCAACGCGCAGCATGACGACGTCGCCCACGATGGTGTCGTTGCACCCATTTGAGGGCAAACCCTTGCCGCGTTGCAGGTAGATGCGGAAGACGGAGGTCTTAGCGCCGTGGATGACTACGACTACAATGTCGTGGATATACGGCTGGTGGGCAGCGTTGTTAAACTGCGCCTCGATGAGAGGGTATCGACGGGCGTGGTCAATGGTCTTGATCTTCGTCGGTGCGACCGCCCAGCAAGGAATATGGCTAGAGGTGGAAAAGAGACGAGTGCGGAGATTGCGCACAAAGGTCTGGAAGGAAGGAGGGTCAGTCAACGATGTGGAAGCGTGGTAAGATAGAGTCCGACCGTGTAAGGAGGGAGGATTGGAGTACGGTTGTTGGGCATGGTGTGTGAGGGCGGTAAGGGAGGAGGGGGAGTCGCAGAGATGAGGGACGAGGGTGTAGTGGAAAGAAATTCTCGATCATGAAGGCTTCAAAGGAAAGTGTTCTTTGTTGCCTTTGAATTCTTTGTCGTACCCCCATTTATTTCACGCGGACCGCGGCACCCGTAAGGGACGCGCGACGCGTAACCTGAGCGTCACTGTACTTGTTGAGGTTGCCGGATGGTATAGCGCGGGAACGACGTCGACATTGCTTAGCGCTTTACACTGGGGAATATCGTTCGTCCTGCATGCACAGTGCAATCGAAGCTCACCGCCACAGCTGTCAGAAAGATCGGACCGAGTCGACCGACGGAGAATTGTTTATTCCGAGCATTCAATTATAAATTCAATTCGGCTGCACAGAAAAATGTGAACTCAACTTGTGGTACCGAGCGCGAAGAGACTGACCAAGAGCCTCAGATAGCGGTCACGCACCATGAGCGCGATCGAACGGGCGGGGAAAGACATGATAGACCTGTGTGGTAAAATGGTCAAAATCAAATCATCGACTCGGAAAGAGAAATCGACCTCGGCGACACTGGTGCGTGCTGAGCTTCTGAAATTCGCAGAATGCGAAAGGAGGTTGAAACGCGACTGTACGCCCCTGAGTTGGCGGGGAAAGGTGACGATCGATATTCACATCTTGCTCAGCAACGCCGCCGACTGTCCGCTCGGGGCGAACGACTGTAACTAGCGCAAAGGCAGTCGAAGAAATATGCAGCGCAAAGCCGCAAACCGGAGATACAGAGTGGCCTTGAGTTGCTGAATGGCCGATGCTTGCCGCCCTCTAGATCCTGCCCAGGTACCGCTCCGCTCAACCATGCGCCTGCGCCGCCATTTCGCGCAGACACATCTCGACCAGCAATGGCTCTGCGCCTCCGTCGTGCACAGAAAACTATCCTCTGCGCCACCAGCTTGCGCCAGACATCGCCCACCCGACCCTATGCATGCTTGCGCCGCCGTCTTGCGCAACTTCGAGCTCGCCAACTAGACGTCTGCGCCAACGTCTTGCGCAGGCGCCATCCACCAATCCGTCTGCGCCACCATCGCGCAGGCGGCCACCAACTTCTTGTGTTGTGGTCGAGGAGAACTAATGATGTGTCACATGTCACATCGGCGGACAAAATTCCAGTCGGGGCGCGCCTGACGAGCTGGGAATATTTTTCTTGCGCAGTTCTCTTGTTTTTCAGGTCGTTTGTTGCAACGGTCGTTTGTTGCAACGACCTGGCTACATTGCGAGACGACTACCAAACGCGGCTGGATTCAGGTCAGATCGGACTGAGGATTTGGAGGCAGGTGAATTAAAAGGCTAATAATATAACCGGAGTACATTCATGGAAAACGAGCGTAAACGAGCGTAAAAGATTGAGACCGATAGACACAAAAATCTAGTCACTGTCCATCGTATCATCAGCATCAAGTCGTTCAAGTTCCTCCAGGGTCGGGAGGTTGTAGAGGGCGAGTTTCGCGGTACCGTACTTCTGCATAAACACCGCGTCCGAAAGACCCTTCCACTTCTGAATGGCCTCCCACGTTTCACAGTGCTCCTCGGTGGGTAAAGCGATCCCGTTGTTCATGTAGGATGCGCGTTCCCGCACCGTCATGTCGTTGAAGAACGCGGGAGAAAAATAATCGATGGGGACATTGGTCGGCACCGCGCGAGACAGGTCGGTAGCAGGGAGGCGCTGCGGTGGGCGGGCATGAGGGTGCCTGCAGGAAATAATAAGCACATTGAAGAACCGAAGTGAGCGTTGACGTTACCATGTTCCCCTCCTGCTTTTCCGTACCATGGTAGCATCACGCCTCTGAGTCAACGCATGAAAGAACTTATTGACAGCCCCGTCCCGTCCTGGCTTTCGGTGAGCCACGCGTTGGCCGGTGTTAGGATCCTCCTCGTCCTCGGAATGACATTCGGGCTCCGCTGCCACAGCCTTGACGGCGGCCCGGCGGAAACCGTCGTCTATGATTTGGTTGCCGCGGTAGCGCTTCAGCTAATAGTTTGTGAGCCAGGAGAATATAATGGAAGGAGTATAGAACGCACGTCGTCGCGACGCCGAGTTTGGTTGTTTTTGACGATGTTTATCGCCACTTGACCCGGGCGTCGATTTTCTATGCGTGCCTGCTCGCCTAGGTGTCCAAAGACGAAGCTACGGTAGAAGCGTCGGAGAAGATGTTCGTCGTGGATCAAGGCAAGGTTGACTTGGAATATCGTGGAGTAGGCGAATAGCAGGCCGACGGCGCGGAAAGAGTGGACGAAGACGTGCTCGTGGGCAAGATTGTACAGGGAATCGGCGTTACCGAAAACGTCGGGTGCAAACGAGATAAGACCAGCGTTGCTGACGGCGTTAAACATGGCGGATAGGTGGTGTTCCGCGACCCGCGCGGCACAATTGGATATCTGGCTCTGTGTCCCCCTTGCGGTATTCAAGAAGTCGGTGACCTCTCGAAACGCAGTGTTCGCTGGCGGTACGGCTTGGCTGAGAAGATCGTCCAGCCGCGCAGTAACGTCGTCTGTCGGCGAAAAGCGTGCCTCGAAGGAGGCTTTCACAGTTGGGGGGATGGGAGTCGGCACACTCTGGGCAGTAAGGCGTCTCATTAGTATGCGCACATGGAGGTGAAGTGCGTCCTAAACCAGGGGTGGTCAATGTTGTGCAAAGGAAGGGAAAGGGGAATATGGCACCTGTAGACCCCGCGTATGCTCTGGTACGTTCTTCCTGGAAATTTTCCAACCCTTCTGCGTCGCTGACATGGAGAGCGGGGAATTGGTAAAAGAGAGTGCGAGTGCGGTAGTGCAATGAACCAGATTACGAGAGCAGTGGTTGAGATCAGGGGAGTGGGCGATTTTAGGAAACTGATGAAGAGTGCAGCTTATACAGTAACCCTGTATCTCTAGATCTTAACAATCCACAACGCGTGGTGCAAGAAAGGGATGATTGTCCAAAGGAAAACACGAGTTCGGCTCAGACAAAGGGGATCTGCAATTCCTCGGGAATGCGGGTGCAGGAAAACATTGGGGCGAAGAACCAGCGCAAAGCCAGTCGAAGAACACATAGCGCAAAGCCACGGATGCAAGTTGGGACTGGAACGGGCAGACATACAGATGTTTGGGATCAGCTTTGATGGTCTGAACCAAACAATCGCCGTCCAAATTCGGACTTCCACTTTGTTCTGACTTTATCTGCGGCTTTGCGCTGCAACTTTGGAACTGACTAGCTTTGCGCCAGTTGGTCCCCCGGCAATGGAATATCTGCTTCCTCTCAGCGGTGCTGCGTCTCCGACAAGCAACACGCTGCAATTCGGCCATGATTCGATCTTATAAGGCCCGAATGCCGGTCCTTTGTGTCTTTGTCCTCCGTCTTTGTGCGCGCTCAAATTAATTATAAAATGCGACGCGTCTCCAGATCGACACAACCCTCTACCATTACCACAGAACCACTTGCGCAATGTCCACTCCCACTACCGCAACGCGCCCCAAAGCTGGCAGCCCCAGCCAAGCCAAGAAAACCACCACGGCTGCCGCGGTAGCGAGCTCTGGCTACCCCGACAAGGACTCCGTCACCGTCAAAGGCAAGCCAATTCCACCCGGACTTCTCTTCAACAAGGACAGCCAGAACACCTACAGTAAGCAAGCATTTTGCGCAATACAATTTCGCTAATGTCTGTGCTCTCAGCGACAAAGGCAAACTCTCGCCCCTCTGCCACCTCTTCCGGTCCCGCCACCAACTCGTTCACGCCCGTCGCCAACCATCAGGGCGCCTTGGACGAGGACCTCATTGGCGAGCTTCTAGGGGTCCCTGTTCCCAGCAGAGAGAGTCGGGGAGAGAGTGTACGTCCTCCCCTTCTTCCTCTTTTCTTCGACTAATATATGAGCAGTCCACCGATTCAGGTGAGACGATGCCGCGCGACAACGTCAAAGAACTTGCCCGGAAACTCGGGAAGAGGAACGGCCCATGGTCCGGCTACGCGAAAAATGTAATCAACGCCAACGCCCGCTCGCCGTTCCTCACTCCAGTCGGGACAGCCTCTTCGTCCCCGACAAACGACACACCTGCCGACCAACCTTGCCCCGCACCAACGAGCAACTCTCTCGACATTGAAATCCCGGAGGATCATGACGAGGAGGCAGACCTCGAGTACCTGGATGAACCAGAGATGGCGGGTTCGTCTGCACTCCATCGCTGAATGCAACGTACCGTACTCACTCCCCGACAGAAACTGCTTCCACCTCGAATGTCAATCCCTCCGCAACGCCCTCCCCTGCCCTGTCCAGCGCCAAGATCGTCTCCACCGTTGCGACTACGGACACCGCCCCCCACTCCCTCTTCGGCATGCGGGCCAGGGCCATGTTTACCTTCCCCGTGCCGCCGGTGCGCCTGTTCTCGCCCGGGCAGATCCCCACCTCCGCCCCATCCTCTACTCGCCCGACCTCACTCGCCGAACGGTTTTCCACTACCTCGGGCACAGCTCCGCTGTCCACCACGGCTTCACAGACCGTCACTATTTCAAAGCCTGCGCCGACCGCGACGCTCCCCACCTCCGCGCCACAGACCGCTGCTATCGCACATTCGCAGCCTGTCGCTGTTGCCCCACACCCTGTCGCCGTCGCCCCCCCGCCCATTGTCGCCCTGCCCCAGCCTGTTGCTGGCCCGCCGCAGCTCATCGTCATCCCTCCCCAGCCCAGCATACAAACCCCTGACAACGTGGCGGGTGCTGTTCCTGCCACCCGCGCTGCAGCCGATGCTGCCCCTCTTCCCACAGTCGGAACTGCCCCCGCTACAGCCCAAATCAGAGGTGCCCAATTTATGTGGACCCCTGTTCCCGGCGGCGGCTTTCCACTCGTTCACGGCTGGGACGGCGACAGTGTCTTCGAACATATGCATGACCGACAAGTCTCCAAGTGGGATAGGGCTGTCGGCAATAAGTTGTGGGTATACGAATGGGAAGGGAAACGTTATACCGAAGGCAGCCCTACCCTCGAGGTTTTAAAAGCTGCCCTCGCCCGTGCGCTCAAAAGTCCAGCCCCGCTCATAGGTCCCGCCGAACCCTGCGCCGGCGCCCCGAACTCCTCCCCTTTTCTCTACCTAGTGCGAAACCTGACCGATGAGCAGATGCAGCTTCTCCTCGACCGCACGTGCTGGTCAGGATACGGCGCCACTTTCTTCCCGCTCCCCTATGCGCCGACCCCTGCCTTAATCCTCCTCGGATCCATAACCGGCCTTCTCTTCTCCGCCACCACCGAACACG
Source organism: Mycena metata (assembly GCA_029378385.1). Taxonomy (NCBI): domain Eukaryota; kingdom Fungi; phylum Basidiomycota; class Agaricomycetes; order Agaricales; family Mycenaceae; genus Mycena; species Mycena metata. The sequence continues at coordinate 62,348 of JARKIB010000304.1, forward strand.
CGCTTGAGGTCGCCAACCTCGTCGCCTCCACCGTCCGCGACGACCATGACTCCCAGAACTTCCTCGCGGTCGTCAACGATAATTTCCCCATCGACGAGGACCCAATGACGCATTTCCTTGCCTCGATCCGTGTCTCCTCGGTGAACCGCGCGTCTACTGGAAACCCTCCTCGCCTTATTTGGAACGTCACTGGTAAACCGCCCTCGCTCATCCCCTCCTCCAATCGCGCATGGATCCGAGTCTTCGAGAAGCTCGAGTTCGACTCCGACATGCACTACGTCGGGAAAGTATCCCCGCCGCTCTTCTGCACTGGCTGCAAATCCTATGGCCATGAGTATTCCTATTGCGCATACCCACGCCTCCCGGGATGGCACGGGCAACGGCAACAACGTTAGCAACGGGAGTGGTAGGATCACCCGGCGGAGGCCGCACGGGGCCGTGCTTAATTCATACGAACTATTCCGATACAGTCCTGCATATAGCTTTCATATAGCTTTCTCCTTTACTCGTCTCTCTTTGTACCTTCTCAGCGCGGTGAATACGATAATTGCTTTAGACGATTTGGTGTGTGATTTTACGCAAACCGTTTACCAACTCAACTTGGGCGGTCAACCCGATGCTACCAGCGCAAAGCCAGCCGGGATTCTGCAGCGTGATTATAAGCCGAAGTGTGGTCTAAGTCCGAGCCGATCATTGTGACAGGTGACATCACCTACCTCTCGTCTCTGAACACATTTATACGGTAACACACTACCCACGCTACAACAACATATATATCGGGTCGGGTGGGCGATGTCTGCGCAAGTTGGCGGCGCAGATTCTAGTTGTTTTCTGTGCACGACGGGGGCGCAAAGCCATTGCTGGGCGAGATGTGTCTGCGCGAAATGGCGGCGCAGGCGCATGGTTGAGCGGAGCGGTACCTGGGCAGGATCTAGAGGGCGGCAAGCATCGGCCATTCAGCAACTCAAGGCCACTCTGTATCTCCGGTTTGCGGCTTTGCGCTGCAGATTCCTTCGACTGGCTTTGCGCTAGTTACAGTCGTTCGCCCCTGAGCGGACAGTCGGCGGCGTTGCTCAGCAATATCGATCGTCACCTTTCCCCGCACACTCAAGAACGTGCATTCGCGTTCCAACCTCCTTTCGCGTTCTGCGACTTCAGAAGCTTCGCACGCAGCGGTGTCGCCGAGGTCGATTTCTCCTCCGCGTCGATAATTTGATTTTAACCATCTTACCACACAGGTCTATCGTGTCTTTCCCCGCCCGTTCGAGACTCGCGCTCATGATGCGTCACCGCTATCTGAAGCTCTCGGTAAGTCTCTCCGCGCTCGGTACCCCCACAAGTTCTTGACAGTTGTCTTTGCAGCCGAATCGCATTTCGATATTTTCTTTATAAAGTTGCTCGACTTGAATCAGTGCGACGCGGGGCACCCACAGGACCTTCCACATCATGTCCTCCGCAGTTTGAGCTGCGTGAACGCGAACTCCGCTGTCGTTCCTCGCGGTGTAAGTATTTTCCGCGTTTCTTGAGAATTACTTATCGCTTACCCATTTACAGCCGATGGACTCGAATAGCCGTGACGTATGGAACCCACATGACCTTCCCCACTGCGTCCTCGACAGTTTGAGCTCTGCGAACGCGAACTCTGCTGTCGTTCCTCGCGGTGTAGGTATTTCCGCGTTCCTTGGAAAATACCTATCACTAACCCATTTACAGCGGATGAACGTGGGGCACCCACAAGACCTTCCCCACTACGTCCTCGACAATTTGCGCTCCGCGAACGCGAACTCCCCTGTCGTTCCTCACAGTGTAGGTATTTTCCGCGTTTCTTGAGAATTACTTATCGCTGACCCATTCACAGCCGATGGACTTGAATCAGTGCGACGTGGGGCACCCACAGGACTTTCCCCACCACGTCCTCGACAGTTTGAGCTCCGCGAACGCGAACTCTGCTGTCGTTCCTCGCGGTGTAGGTATTTTCCGCGTTTCTTGGAAAATACCTATCACTAACCCATTCACAGCGGATGAACGTGGGGCACCCACAAGACCTTCCCCACTACGTCCTCGACAATTTGCGCTCCGCGCACGCGAACTCCGCTGTTGTTCCTCGCGGTGTAGGTACTGGGCACATTATCTAGGTGCTGCGGTTCGAAGACGGACATTCCCACGAAACCGTGCGGCGCATCTGTAATTTCGACATATCTGACGGCGTCCTCTCCCATATCCCCCCGCATGCGATCGCGTAGAGTCCGCATCGCATCGCGAGACATTTCCGTCTCTAGATCTCCTGCCAGGATGATCAACCTAATTAAGGGCGAGATTGAGCGAGTCAACCCAGGAACGAGGCGGAAACTCGCGAGCCACAGTAACATATATCTACGTACATGATTATTCACAAGTAGAACGTTAGTTCTAATTTGTGCTCTTGACCTCCAAGAATGTCCTGAAATCGGCTTATATAAGCTTACCGGCTCGGGTCAAAAAGGTACCCGAAAGAATTAACCAGAAATATTTTTCATTCCAACCTTCGTGCGAGGGGATCGCGCCGACCGAGGAACGAGGTCGGGCGGTCGGGCGCGACACCGGAGCAAAACCTCTGGTTCTATTTGCAATGTGCCCGCCGCTTGCCGGCTCCACTAATCATATTTGCAAAACCAATTCCACGATCCCAAATAAGGTGTTTGATTATGTGATCAACTGCTCCAAGTTTCAAAACTAATAGTCTATAACGTCCATCTGCACATGTGGCTCTGCGCTACAATTCACTGGCTTTGCGCCGGTAAACGTCGGCTGCTCCGCCCTCCAACTCAGAAACCGTATCATTCCGAAGATATATAGGGCCCTTCCGGATATCTGTGGTGGGGTGTCTTGCAATAAAGGGTGCGCTGGACTTCTCTTCTTGGAATTGACTAGTACTGTGCCATTTTTCTCTCCAGGCGTCCATTGACAAGATTTTCCCGTTGAAGCGTGGCTGATACCGCGGACGAGGGTGTTCTTCTGGCATCGAAGACGACAGCGCGGACTTTCGCGATCGGCTGCAAGGTCCCCGAACCGTAGTTCACTTGGAATATATCCTTCAACCAAACCCAATCCTGAACGAATACCTGCAATCGAATATCGAATATCTAGAGCCCAACCACCATCATGTAATCGCAATTACGCGAGTTGCGGGCACGAACAAAGAAACCAGCTCTTGCGATTACCACTTTCACCCAATCGCTCTACAAGCATGCTGCCTACTAACGCTTGGCGGGCTAACCCTCACCTACAACCTGGCCGAAATCCTCCACGCAACACGTCGTTCGAGTACGAGTTCGAGTACGAACGCACTAGCTTCCGGAGGCTTGCGTCTCCACCGCGCCACTATCATCAGACACCGTCCACGACACCTTCCCTCGTCCCTTCCGAGGTGTATGATGATGATGTGTCCGACTCTGACGAGTCCTCTACGGCAACGCGAAAGAAGCACGTTGTGCGTCTGTCAAGGAATCCATTCACCAAAGTAATCGCATGTCCATGGGCATTCCTTTGCACCGTCACGCGCGGGGTCTTTCGGCTCCTCTTTCAGCTCCTGTGGATATTTCTCAAACTTGTGGACCGCATCGTTCTCCAGCACTTACGAGCGATCGCCTTGCGTCTGGTCGTCCCTTTATTCCTCGTTACGTTCGCCATCCTACTTATCTCGCGCGCGCTCCTGGGCATCGCATTGCCTTTAAACGTCCCCCACATGTTGCGCCTTCCAGAGTCTCCGGCGACAAGCATGGAGTCCGCTCCTAACCAGCTCCATCGCTCTCAACTCTCTCTTGATTCGACGCGACGTTTGGAGAACACACACTCGTCATATTGCGAGCGCACTTCACGTGAAATCCGCGTCCTCGAGGCACATGCAACACGCCAGAGCGTAGAGCTCAATGACCTCAAAGGAGATCTCCGGACATTACAACTGCTCATCCACACACACGCTCCGAAGATTCCCTCTGACACTACTGCGACCTCGGAGCTCAACGGTCTCAAGAGGGATCTCGAGACACTGCAGCTGCTGGTGCGCACAAATGGCATTGCGTCTCGTGTTGCCGCGAGCTCAGAGCTCCGCGGCCTCAGGGGGGATCTTGAAGCATTGCAGCTGCTGGTGCGCACCAATGGGGCGGAGATTGCCTCTCATGCTGCCGCGAGCTCGGAGCTCCACAGCTTCCGGAGGGATCTTGAGGCATTGCAGCTACTGGTGCGCACAAACGGGGCGGAAATTGCCTCTTATACTGCCGCCAGCTCCGAGGTCAACAGCCTCAGGAGGGATCTCGAGGCCTTGCGGCTCCTTGTGGAGGGCCAACAGGATGTTGCGCGGCCCGATTTTGCTTTGCATTCCACCGGCGCCTCCGTCATCCCGTCTCTCACTAGCCCAACATATACGCTACGTCCATCGACACTTCCCGGCAAGGTTCTTGGATACTTCACTGGCATTAACGTTCTTCCTGGACTCCCACCCGTCACCGCCCTCCACTACGACATTCACGACGGACATTGCTGGCCCTTCCCAGGCTCATATGGTCAACTCGGCGTCGTGCTTGGCGACCTTGTTTATGTTGAGGCCATCACCATCGATCATGTGGCTGCTGCAGTGTCCGTCAACACGAGGACGAGTGCGCCCAAAGACATAGAGATTTGGGCGATGGTCGAAGGACAAGACAATGTTGCGAAATTATCAGCTTGGCGTGCTGAAATGCCCATCCCAACTCACGAGCCTGCCCGGCCCAATATGCTGCCGAAGCTACAGGACTTCATCCGCATTGCGTCCTTGCAATATGACATGCACGCCCCCAAGAACATCCAGACATTCCCCGTCGACCCGGAGATCAGAAGCCTCGGTATCGATTTCGGTGTCATCGTGCTGGTGGTGAAGAGCAATTGGGGTATGGAGGAGTATACCTGTCTGTACCGCATTCGAGTACACGGTCGAAGAAAAATTGCTACAACTTGACCCTATGTACGACTCCTAGTTTATGCACTTGCGACATTATTCACATCTCCGATTTCTGTGTCCGATTTCTGTGTTGTTGACATCTTTTAAATTTTCGTTATCATCTACGTATCCTCCGCCTTTTTTCCCCTCTGCATCTACGAAGGCAGAGTACGCTCGGCCGCGCCTGCCCGGAGCCTGGCTCAGAGTTGAGGGATATATCTTCGGGTGAGGAGCTCGTGTGCCAATTTTCGGATGTTGTAGTTTGAGGTTCTATAACGCGCGTAAGGCAATACAGAACGAGTTCCAACTTGGGTTTTACCAAAGGAATGGAGGAGGAGTCCAGATGGGGATTGCAATGATCCGCGAGATGATCGCGCAGCCGTACGCAGTAGTCTCTCAAAGACAGACGCTTCAACTACGCTTCAACGATCAAGCTCGGAACTCGCTTGTTGAAGTCTGTTAGTTACCGCGGGGGTCCGGCCTGTTGAGCACCAGAGGACGCGACCAACACTCCCGTGGCCCACTAGACGTGATACCAGCAAAAAATTTGTTAAGAAATTGGTTTGGACGGCGTCGAGTTCACTCAGCACTGACACCCAGGGCCAAAGTTCGAACCGGGGGGTCTGCCGATCGTGATTCAAGACATCTCAAGTTGCAATGGGGTTCTGTTCATGGCTCGTCAAGCCTCCCTGCTGAGTAGTTAGGGTACCAAGATGTTTAATACCTTGGGGGCTTTCTGCTCAATATCACCTGAGCTCTTGAGGCCACGAGTTCCAACCGGTCAACTCGAAGTACTTCGCGCAAGGAAGCCTTGACTGTCTGGACCTTCGAGTTCGCTTCCTCTCGCACCGTGTATTTAAAACCAAATTTATTGCAGAATTGCATGGAGGGACAGCAAGGGTATATTGGAAGCAATGAGACGGCGCAGCTGCATCTGCCTCCACACCCAACGATGTGCGGATAGCGATGAGCCATCGCCCGCGCACATTATGACGGCGCGGTCCGAGTGACTGGCACAGCACATTGCGGAGGTGCGATGACTGCGGCAGGTTAAGCCATCGCGGAGTCGACGGGGAAGGCAGGTAGTGATTGGAATGGGTACGAAGGTGAGAGATGACGATCCTCCGACGAGAAGGCCTACGGGGTGCGGAGAAGGGAGGGAAAAGGAGAGGAGAGAGGGCGCATCGGGAATGCACGGCAGCGCTGAATTCATACGAGACCGAGGTGGATGCCCGCGCGCATGGCAGCAGATGTAAACTGCATGTACATGGCGACAGCAACGGTAGTGTTCTCGTGGTAAGTTGTAAAACAGTTTGTCGCGGAGGGTTGTCATGGTTTAAATATGTAGAGGTGGAGAGAGAGAGAGAGAGAAAATAAAATAAAGTAGAACCATATCCTGCCGCTAAGAAAAGCGGTCGTTCCTGGCAGTTCCAATATGAGCGGGGGTCCACAGATTGAGGATGGCTAAGTCGGGGCGTCGTTTCTGCGCGCGACGGACGACCCCAGCGTACTGAATTGCTTGAAGCTGGCCGGTGTGCGAGTCAGTGCGACGACGCGGCGCCTTTGGGAGGAAGCAGATATTCCACGGCCGAGGGACCAACTGGCGCAAAGCCAGTCAGTTTGAAGCTGCAGCGCAAAGCCACAAATTACACAGAACAAACTTACAAAGTGGGATTCCGAATTTGGACAGCGATTAACTGTTTGGTCCGCAGACCATCAGAGCTGATTCCAAACATTTGTATGTCTGCTGCTCCAACTGGGTCCCAACTTGCATCCGTGGCTTTGCGCTACGTGTTCTTCGACTGGCTTTGCGCTGGTAGATAGTTACGGTCGCGGCAGCAACTATCATGGCGTCAGTTAACACGTAGGTGCTTCAAGGTGTCTTTTTATCCTCACTCTCAAATTTTTTCCCAATAGCGGCCAAAACCCTCATCATAAGTACCCAATTCCGTTGTCACCGGAGGTCATCACGCCGGACTCAGTGTCATGGATCAAGCCTCCCCCCATATTCGAAGTGACAGGCCAAGGCAAATGGGAGAAATGGGTGCAGTACGAAGACTCGACCATCAACCCTCCGACCATGTACATCCGAAAGCGTGCTGCCAGGTGGAAGCCGACGTCGAAGCATTCCTTGTGGTACGATCGAAGCAATCGACGTCAACTCTATCTGCGCGTGGATTTCCAAGTGCCGCCTGGCGTCGTGGAGGTGGAAACGTTTGGTTGCCCGGCGCCTCGGGATTTCTATTGTGAATGGGAGCAATCTGAGGGTGGTCGGCAGTTACGCCGGAGGCATGCGTCTGACTGGATGTACCGTGACCGACTTTGCTCTCCATTGGATGCCAACCGCGTACCCACTCGTCCGGCTGCGGATAGCTTACTGCTGAAGAAGGTTACTGCTGCTGCCCCACCCGTGCAGCCTTACTACTCGGATGATGAAGACGAGGACGAAGGCGGCGATTATTCAGATGACGAAGATCCTCCTCCGGCGGTCCACATGGAACCGACCGAGGCAAGAATGGAGGTTGACTGCGCCAGCTGTTCTCCAATAGGGCGCGCACTGGCTGAGAAAGAACGTGGCGGGGGCCTCGTGGCGGAACGTGGTCTCGAACCTGCAGGCCTTTATTCCAAAATCCCGACGCCAGCGGTTAGCGTGGCCCTCGCGCGAGAGGGAGCAATCGAGGCTGACGGGCCCGACGCATCAAAGGGAGACATGGTTATTGATCGGGAGCAGGATGAGGACACGGTGTCACTGGGATCGGAGAGCGGCGGCGAACTCACAGGCCTTCATTCTCATTCCCGAATCCTGATCATGACACCAGCGGTTAGCGTGGCCCTCGCTCGAGAGGGAAGAATGGAGGCTGACGGGTCCGACTCTTCAAAGGGACACATGGTTATTGGTCGGGAGCGGGATGAGGACATGGTGTCACTGGGATCGGAGAGCGGCGACGAACTCACAGAGGAAACACCGCCTTCTCGAGTTTTTAACGTGGGCTCTCTTGCCGATTCGGTCGGTGCCTCCGAGTCGGCGGGCTACGTGAGCCCCGTATTGCGTGAAAAGCATACACTGGTCGTGCAGGCTGAGGAGCTCAACAACGCCGGGCAATATACCGCCGATGGAGGGCACCCATCGCCAAAAGGTCCTCCGCGCTCTGCTCGTTCCCTGCCGCGCCGCCCACAATCTCGCTCTCGCTCTCGCCCCCTGTCCCACCGCCCACACTCTCGTCGTCGATGGTCCCGCTCGCGCTCCCCACCGCGCCGCTCACGCTCAGGCTCTCCACAGCGCCGCTCACGATCTCGCTCCCCACAGAGCCGCTCACGATCTCGGTCTCGGTCTCGCTCCCCGCCGCGCCGCAGAGGCTCTTATCGCCGGCGGCCCCGCTCCCCGCCTCTCTCTCGCTCCTCCCGTCGCCAATCTTCCCCGGGATCCTCGCCACGTCGCCAACGCTCCCGTTCGCCGCAACGACGCCGACGCCCCCCTTTGCAACGCTCCCGCTCGCCACAACGACGTCAGCGGTCCCCGTCTTGGCGAGAAGGAGCTGGTTCGTCCAGCAGGTATAAACCCCCGATTGCACTCGCCACGTACTCCGCAACGCAAGCCCACCCTCCACCGACAGTGGCTAGGCGTTTCATCGAAGCTCCGACGGCATCCACGTCGTCACCAACCGCCCCCCCACCGACATCGATAGTGCACGCGCCTGCTCAACACCCAAATCTACCGGCTCTCGTTCGACCTGCACCTGCACCCTCGCCGTTTAGTGGACCGCCAAATCTCCTGACTTTGCCTCGACCTGCCCCAGGGACATCCACGTTGCACGCGTTGGCCGATGGCAGTTTTATACGCATACCGTCTCTGCTCCGACCATCGGCTGCTCCGCCGAAGAAACGTCGAAGGCAATAATACTATGTAAATACAGTGTACTACGTCTTCTTGGTAACCAATCCCTACAATGTCTGCACCATGAATTGCCCATGTAGATAATATATGACGAGATCCCTGCTGGCCCACTAGATACGCATTTTTCTTGATGACTTGGCTGGAATGACTCTACGAATTACTACACCACGAATCCGTATATATCCTGTATAAAAACCCCGTCTACATAATCTAAAATATAAAGTGTTTCATGATCAAGGCCTATCCTGGAAGAAAATCAACAAATTAAGTAAAAATCGATTTGATTACGTGTTTACGTGTATAATTTTTGTCATTCGTCTCTTCAGGATCCAATCAGGATCATCCATCTGTGCATCTGATGTGGGTTTGCGCTGCAATTTTCACTGGATTTGCGCCGGTAAAAGGTCTACCGCTCCCAGCCCTCCAACTCCGATCTAGAACGTTGCCTCTCACGAGGCTCAGAGCCACGGTCTCAGGCGGGGTTTCAAATTTCAAGGCTATTGGTGGCGGCTTTGCGCTGCACCTTCAAACTGACTAGCTTTACGCTAGTTGGTCCGGATCCCGACAATGGAATATCTGCGTCCTCAACAGTCTTGTCAGCAAGCAACATGCTGCAATTCGGTCATGATTCGATCTTATAGGGCCCGAATGCCGGTTCTTTGTGTCTTTGAAAGTCGCGGTCGCAAGATTAGATTTCCTCCCTTCTTGACCTACAACATATATAACCCATCTACCGATTCTAAATTTCTCTGCGACTCATGCGCATGCATCAAGCCCTGGAAATCGCTGCCCTCGATGACCTTCCATTGTCTATCCGAGTATGTAAATCCCTCATGATCAGTGGACCTACGCTTTAGCTTACCTCCCGAAGCGGATGGCACTAGCAGCAGCCAACGGCTCCGTGCCCGACCTGAAGAATTTACGCTCCATTGCAAGAAGCACAAAAACCTCCTTTCTCCCGGTCGTTTATATTCTCTTGGATCCAGCTAGAATTCCGACCCCGGAGGCCTTCGACGCCATCCTTGAGCACAACGCCTCGGACCATGCTATTACCACCGCAATCATGGCCTGGGATCTTTTGCTCGGAATACAGATGAGCTGGGATGCGGTTCTCGACCTGTGGCCCCGCCTCTGGGCATGGTTTGAGTTTCTGGACACCTACAGTGACATTCTTTCCAGCCTTCTTGTTTATCTCTCAGATGCCGACTTCAGTCTGATTTGGGTGTTGCTGACATCGGCTCAGGCGCTGATCCTGTTGGGCCCTGCTGGCTTGGATCTCCTAAAGAAGACTTCTGGGTTTTATACCGTTGTTGGCCGCGCTTGGAGTTCTCAAATCAGAAATGCGAGCGGGTGTAGATTGAACACCGTATTGGAAATCGCAACCGCGTCGGAATTCCATCCCGAAATGCTGGAACAACTGTCTGAGGGCGCTGGCTCGTTCGGAGCTCTTGCCTTGTTGGTGACAAGACATCTCCAGATCCTGAGGGATGCACGTACACACGATGGCCACTCCCCTATCTGTTGGGCTGTGCGGATCCTGGATGTGTGCGTTGGCCCCATCGAGTTGGTTGCGGAAGACACACGAGTCGCGCGCACCTTTCTGTCGGAACTCGTGTGCAACGGTGTAATCGAGTGTATCCTACACACCGTTATTGCGCTGTGCAAAAGCAGCGACTTTGTGGCGATCAACTGGTGTTTCACCCTCCTTCGACGGATATTATGTCGTCGACCGATCATGGGAAGCATCGTCGACGAAGCTTTAGATGGTGCATTGCAGCTGTTGATTCGTAGCATCATCCAATGCACGCCCATCCCAGAAACCCACTCCCACCTCGCGTTCTTCCTGCGCCATCTCCTTCCCAGCCTCACGGTACACCATCATACTCTGTTGTCGCTGCAAATTGCTCTCAAGAATCACGTCGCCTCTACCTCTCCGTTCCCGGAATCCGCCGAGTGGCAAGACCTACTGGATCTCGTACGTTGGCGATCTAGCGCCGTCCGGTTGTCTAACCTGTCATCCACTTGCGACAATATTAAGGTTAATATTATATTTTTCACTGGCGTCGTAGCGTCTCACCCACAAGTAGTGCAATCAAATGTCGAAGGATCTGTTTAAACGGTGCTCTGGCTGCAGGAGCACACATTACTGCTCTGAGGGATGTCAAAGGACGGACTGGAAAGAGGGCGGACACCGGGAGTCATGTTCTCTCGATCGCCGTCTGAGTCTCAGTACATCAGAGTTACTCGATTCACCAACACTACCTGACGTCTCGTACGCAGTTTCAGGATGCGGGCTGCCTTTCTCGGAACGCCTTCACATACGCGCGCTGCTGAAGGCTGACTACCTCATGGACCAGCCGCCAATTCTCTGCCAAATCGCCCGTTGCCTGCGAGCATTTCCTGATGCGGGGTACTTTGTGCTATTTGATTACACTTCTACACAGGTCACCACGGCCGTGTATTCGTTGGCGGCTAAAGATTGGGGAACCCATGCTGCTGCTCTGGGAGACGGCGTGCCAGAATGGAAGGACTACACTGCGCGCGCTGCAGGTGGTGACGGGCGCTACACAATCCACGTCTTGCGCTATCTTGGTGTCGGGGGAGTAAAATATTGGGTCATCCCTTTGCGGTCAACCAAACCCACCATCGACGTCGGGCTGAGGCGCATTGTGGCAGACTCTGCCATCGGGAACGATGACTTCGTGGATGCAGTAAATGCTTTTATAGCCACAGTGGAAGAGGATGGGGAATTTTACGAGAGTCACTAGGCCTCGTCCCAGTCCGATCTAGTCTCCTATAAACAGACGCTACCTCGTTTGTTGTAAGTCCGATCCGACTTGACTCCAGCGTGAAATCCGAGTCAGTGCGTGTACAGTAATTGTCCATAGTCGTCTGGCGATGTAGTCTGAGCTCAATCTAACCATCTAATTATTTATTCAAATAAGAGAGAACCAACGAAAAATATATCTCCGGAATTAGGCGCCGCCGTGACATGTGACACATCGTTACTTCTTCTTGACCATGACACAACAACCTCGGTGGCCGCCTGCGCGCGACGATGGCGCAGACGGATCGGTGGATGGCGCCTGCGCAAGACGTTGGCGCAGACGTCCAGTTGGCGAGCTCGAAGTTGCGCAAGACGGCGGCGCAAGCATGCATAGGGTCGGGAGGGCGATGTCTGCGCAAGTTGGCGGCGCAGAGGATAGTTTTCTGTGCACGACGGAGGCGCAGAGCCATTGCTGAGCGAGATGTGTTTGCGCGAAATGAGGGCGCAGACGCATAGTTGAGCGGAGCGGTGCTTGGGCAACATCTAGACGGCGGCAGGCACTAGGAATCCATGGCCATTCAGTAAACTCAAGTTCTTCCTCCATAATCCGCGGCTTTGCGCTGCAGATTCCTTCGACTGGCTTTGCGCTAGTTGAAGTCGTTCGCCGCCAAGCGGACAGTCGGCGGCGTTGCTGAGCAAGATGTGAATATCGATCGTCACCTTTCCCCGCCAACTCAAGGACGTGCAGTCGCGTTTCAACCTCCTTTCGCGTTCTGCGACTTTCAGAAGCTCCGCACGCGCCGGTGTCGCCGAGGTCGATTTTTCTCGGGGTGTAGGTCTCTTCCGCGTTTCTTGAAAATACCTAGCACTGACCCACTTACAGCGGACACCCACAGGACCTTCCCCACTACTTCCTCGCCAGTTTGAGTTCCGTGAATGCTAACTGGGCTATCGTTCCTCACGGTGTAGGTATTTTCCGCGTTTCTTGAGAATTACCTGTCGCTGACCCATTTCCAGCTCCTGGGCTTGGGCACACACAAGACCTTCCCCACTACGCCCTCGTCAGTTTGATCTCCGCGAACGCGAACTCCGCTGTGGTTCTTCACAGTATAGGTACTCTGCACGTTTCTTGAGAATTACCTATCGCTGACCCATTTACAGCTGACGAACTTGAAGTAGCACGACGTAGGGCACCTACAGGACCTTCCCCACCACGTCCTCGACAGTTTGAGCTCCGCGAACGCTAACTGGGCTGTCGTTCCTCGCGGTGTAGGTACTCTGCACGTTTCTTGAGAATTACCTATCGCTGACCCATTTACAGCTGATGGACTTGAAGCGGCACGACGTGGGGCACCCACAGGACCTTCCCCACTACTTCCTCGACAGTTTGAGCTCCGCGAATGCGAACTCGACTGTCGTTCTTCGGGTGTAGGTACTCTGCGCGTTTCTTGAAAAATACCTGTCACTGACCCATTTACAGCGGATGGACTTGAAGTGGCACAATGTGGGGCACCCACAGGACATTCCGCAACCCTTCCTCGTCAGTTCGAGCTCCGTGAACGCGAATTCCGTTGTCGTTCCTCGCGATGTAGGTATTTCTGGGAATTTCCTATGTCTGACCCATTTACAGTCGATGGTTTTGAAGTGGTACGACGCGGGAAACGCATGAGACCTCCCACCATGCCCCCCGCAGCTTGCGCCCGGTGAATCCGAAACTCATTCCTCGGGGCGCCGGTACCTGGCGCATATCTTTCTGAAGATTTTGTGAACCGGCGCGCTTGATTACGGCCGCGTTCCTTCCCACCTGCCCTGCCTTGACATTTGCGATTGTAAAAATCAATATTCGACGCTCCTTCGACCCTCAACTGGGGGCCTTTCCTAATTGGGCCACTACGCCCATCGCTCAAAAGGAACTTCCCTATTTGGGCCAATACCACCCACCGCTCAAAAAGGAAATTCCCCCACGACCCAATCGCATCGTTGAGCGTCTACCTCCTCTGCGCTCTCGATGACAACCCCACCCCATTACCGTCCCCAAACTCCTAATAGTGCCGTCAGGACTCGATCCCCTGTACATGCGAGCGAGTTTAATGTTTCCACCAGGCGACCGCAAAATGGGAAATGGAACGGTAGAGAGAGGTGCGAACCTCCTCGCCGACATGAAGATGACGAGTGTGAGGACTTAGACGACGATGAGAAGGGGATACAGTAGAATTACATTTGAACCCTACCAATTTCCTGTTCGGGAAGCAGGTAGAATAAATCGACATTGCAGCGTTTAATTATAAAGCGGCGTTCTGGAGATTCCGAGGCACACCCATCCCAGCAGCCCTCACACGGAAGACCTGGATCGAGGGCTGAAAGCGCGTATATGCATGCGCAGACACCGTACGCAGGTAATGCGGGCGGCAAGTCGCGCGCATTGGCGGAGGTGGTGCTCGACCCCGAGCTGAGCACCGCGCAAGGGCTCGCACTGTTCCGCAAGCCGTTACCGGGCACCCGCAGTATGCGGCTTGAGCCGCGGATGGTCAGGGTGCGGACGTTTGTGCTGAAGAATCTGACGGTTGAGGAAGGTGCCGGCTTGTATCTCAATCGCGCGTTTGCGAAGACAAACCACGAATTTGGATCAATGTACAAGTTTTTTTTTCTTCTCCAAGATGTACAGCAGACGTCTTCCGATAACAACCTTCACAAATCCTCCTCTTCCCAGTCCGGATGACCCAGCAACGCCATCCACCGCACGAACACGTACTCTAACGCAGCCGCCGTATCACCCTCCAGCGGATCCAGCAAGAACCATTCACGGTGATTCGTACCGCAAGAGCACAACGCGTCGGGCGCTTGGAGGCCAGCGATTCGGAATTCGGCGTGTACCAGCCCCTCTGGTCGCGTTGAGTCCGGAATGAATACGAAATAGAGGGGAAAACGTACCTGAAAGCTTGCGCACCGGGGTGCTGTATATTCTGATCCACACGATCTCGTACATGGCCTCACATCGACGGTACTCGCGCTGCCTCTCCGTGATCGGCCGCTCGGTTTCTCCCCATTTGTATTCCGTCCTCGCGTCGAGCTGGGCCTGCGTGATGACGCCGAGATTGAGGGCGTCGATGTCCGTCCTCCGGCGGCGACGAACGAGATAGTTGAAGCCAGGGCCGTCGTCATATGGATCCGACCTGTGAGTCGCCGGAATTCAATGGAAAATCGGCAGATACATTGATTTCAGCCGCTTACAGGTCTGCGATGCGCGCGTGGTCGTGGGACTCAAACGCTCGAATGAAGAACTTCAATGTACGGCCAGGCGCCATCTTCTCCGACCGGTCAAACCTGCAAAAGAGCTGTGTGCAAACGACCTACCAGATAGTGTTATGGTGGAGATTAGAGAGTGAAGATTGCGTAGGCGCCCGTCGAAACCGAATTTTATAGCCCTGTCCTACGAATATACTGTAAACTACCGAGTCGTATTCCACCCTTTGACCTGGGCTTTTTACCTCCACTTGACGGAAAGCCATGCGACCAGTGCCAGAATTCCCACGCGTCGGACTCGACTGGGCGGCTCATTGCGAATGAGGAGCCAACATGAGCTGGAAGTGAGCAACACACAAAACACATATACATATTGCGGAGACTTGGAAAAATGCAAGAATGAGACTGTACTGCGGCAGTCGTACTTGTTCTTGTAAATTTTATCTGTTTCCTGTTTCCAAATTCTCAGTCCGATCCGACTTGACTCCAGTGTGAAATCGGTGGGTTTAATTACAGTCCATATTCGTTTCGCAATGTAGTCTAAGCTCAATTTGATTTTTTAATGAAAGCAAACCCTAGCGGATTGTAGCGCTTGTTTTCTCTAGGTAGAGGGAATAAAGACAATTTTTTGTTCTAGTCAACATCAATTGTTGATTCAATTAACGCTTCGTACCCAGATCATTTTTCATGATCACCACCACCACTCATTCCTGCTGCCTGAGGTCGGATCCGTCTGTTTGACGCCTCCGGACGATGGCATTTGTTCAACCCAGAGGTTGTTGATTCATACTCATAAGACGGTAGGCAAAACAAGATACTGTATGTATATCTAGATGCGTTCTCAATTGCCTCCCCGCGTAGCTATAGTACGACGACGGCGACGGCGGGGAGTAAGACGTGCAGGAGAAATGACATAGGTAAGATGTGGGCGCCCAATATCCGGATCGCTGAGTGTTAAAGACATCCTTAGCTATGTCGATGCAATAAACTGGAAAAAAAGATCCACAAATATGTCGCCCGAGAGTCGCCCGAGAGGCGCCCACCCAGACTTGAATTTTTGAAGGGCACACAGGTACACCTTCAGGCAGGGTCGGGAGCCTCGAACCCTCGAAACAAGGTAAGTGTCAAACCCTGACCCTTGCAAAGGGAACGGGTAAAATATCTTCATTAGCCTAGTACTTAATTACATGGGGGTGTCCTACGTAGTCTATCCTTATTCTCCTCCGTCTTCATGGATCTGAGCGGGGGGTTTATTGAGCTCAAGGGGTCGTTTTTCCCGTCAAGGGCACGCACTTAAGATTCAAAGCCTTTGATCGTGACCTTCATCCATGCGGCGCTGCGCGCGCAGGAGGTGTATTCAAGGAGACAGGACTGGTAACATACACATTGGATCTCTGGAAAAGTGGTCAGCCAATGAATTGAAGATAATCTGAAGGAGACGCACCGTATGTACACTCTGCTCCAGCTTCGCGTTTGATTTATGTACACTCAACAAGTAGGTATCTACAACTAATACGAAGCCAGCCACGCGTGCTGCAAATCAACCCTGGACGGAGAAAGTGATTATGAGCAACGACAAGGAAAGACCAGAGCCAAAAGTGCGACTGGAGGTCGTCGCATTTTCGATACCCTCGCTGGCGCCTGGGGACATTGACCGCGACGCCGATCTTGACGCGAAAGTGGACGTAGACGAAGCCGGGGCCCTCCCGCGCGAATCTGCTGGGAAACCCGGCCAGGGCTGCGATGCGAGAGAGCGGCGGCAGGACGTTGCTTGAAGTCCGTGATCAGCGACGATCAAGAGGGAGGCGAACACCCGCTCACATTTGTTTCAGCGTCGGGGGAGCGAGGCGCATGGGGCGCAGTCCGAAGACGGCGCCGTAGTTTTCGCACCATTCAAGGGCGGAGAGGGGTGGTGCGAGGAAGAGATAGTCGACGACGATCGCGACGACGACGAGGGCAGCGACGAGAGGGGCGGCGACGGCGACGAGTGCGGGTATAGCCGCGGTGACGCCGCGCGGGGTCTGCAGAAGCCGGCGCTGCGACGAGACAATAAGTGCGAAACCGAGCGAGAGCAGCAGGCCGGTGAGCCCAGCGTAGATCGTCTTCATCGACGTTGGCGACGCTGATGACATTGGTGGTGCCGGTGGTGGTGGTGGTGCCAGTGGTGGGTGTCGCCGTGCCGCTCCCGACGGATTGACCGATTCGGGAGGGTGGTGGTTGGAGATTAAAAGCAGTGGGAGGTAACGGGCCTCGCGACCGCGCTTTTATAGGCGGGTCGGAGGCGGGTGCGCGGGATTCGGAGCGAAGGCGACTCGAGGAGCTTCGGGCACTCGTGGACCACGAATTCGATGGGGAATCGTTGGCTGTAACAGTGGCGGGTAGGGTGCTGGTGGCGGGGGTGGGTGGTGCTGGTGGCGTCGAGAAAGACATTGAGGTATTGTCAAAATAGACAAGCGACGTGCAGTCGGGGACCTCGATACCGCCGGAGTCGAGGTCTAATCGGACTGGGAAACCGATAATAAAGTTCGGGGATATGCATGCGAGGTTACATGGCAGGATTTA
Source organism: Mycena metata (assembly GCA_029378385.1). Classification (NCBI taxonomy): domain Eukaryota; kingdom Fungi; phylum Basidiomycota; class Agaricomycetes; order Agaricales; family Mycenaceae; genus Mycena; species Mycena metata. Next base: position 79,769 of record JARKIB010000304.1, read on the forward strand.
CGAGGACTCAGTGGAGAAGGTCCTGTGAGTGCCCCGCGTCGCACTGATTCAAGTCCATCGGCTGTAAATGGGTCAGTTATAGGTAATTCTCAAGAAACGTGCAGAGTACGTACACCGCGAGGAACGACAGCCCAGTTAGCGTTCGCAGAGCTCAAACTGACGAGGACGTAGTGGGGAAGGTCTTATGTGTGCCCCACGTCACGGCCATTCAAGCCCAGGAGCTGGAAATGGGTCAGCGATAGGTAATTCTCAAGAAGCGCGGAAAATACCCACACCGCGAGGAACGACAGCAGAGGTCGCGTTCGCAGAGCTCAAACTGTCGAGGACGTAGTTGGGAAGGTCCTGTGGGTGCCCCACGTCGCACTGATTCAAGTCCATCGGCTGTAAATGGGTCAGCGATAGGTATTTTTCAAGAAGCGCGGAAAATACCTACCCCCGAGGAACGACAGTCGAGTTAGCGTTCGCGGAGCTCAAAGTGACGAGGACGTAGTGGGGAAGGTCTTATGTGTGCCCCACGTCACGGCCATTCAAGCCCAGGAGCTGTAAATGAGTCAGCGATAGGTATTTTCAAGAAGCGCGGAAAATACCTACCCCCGAGGAACGACAGCCCAGTTAGCGTTCGCGGAGCTCAAACTGACGACGACGCGGTGGGGAAGGTCTTGTCTGTGCCCCACGTCACGGCCATTCAAGCCCAGGAGTTGGAAATGGGTCAGCGATAAGGAATTCTCAGGTGACGATCGATATTCTTGTTCGGCAACGCCGCCGACTGCCCGCTCGGGGGTGAACGACTGCAACTAGCGCAAAGCCAGTCGAAGGAACCTGCAGCGCAAAGCCGCAGACCGGAGATAAAGAGTGGCCTTGAGTTGCTGAATGGCCGATGCTTGCCGCCGTCTAGATGTTGCCCAGGTACCGCTCCGCTCAACCATGCGCCTGCGCCGCCATTTCGCGCAGACACATCTCGACCAGCAACGGCTCTGCGCCCCCGTCGTGCACAGGAAACTATAATCTGCGCCGCCAACTTGCGCAGACATCGCCCACCCGACCCTATGCATCTTTGCGCCGCCGTCTTGCGCAACTTCGAGCTCGCCAACTGGACGTCTGCGCTAACGTTTTGCGCAGGCGCCATCCACCGATCCGTCTGCGCCATCGTCGCGCGCAGGCGGCCACCGACTTCTTGTGTTGTGGTCAAGGAGAACTAATGATGTGTCACATGTCACATCGGCGCAAAGTAACCAAGTGGGCGGCGGGCGCGCCTCACGAGCATCCTGGGCTGCGCAGGCGCTCGGGGGACGTAGATAGATTTTTTTTCATGGTTCTTTTTATTCATTCACTACAATGGCATTCCTACATTGCGAGACAACTATGGACTGTAATTCAACGCGGCGATTTCACGATGGATTCAGGTTGGATCGGACTGAGGATTGGGAAACAGGGAACAGATAATTATAGAATGTACATGAAAGGTCTAATGAGTTTCCTCAAACTCCCCATCTTCCTTCGCCGTGGCTATCAAGGCGTTTACTGCATCCACGAAGCCATCGTTCCCGATGGCGGGGTCTGCCGCGATGCGCCTGAGGCCTGCGTCGATGGTGGGTGTGGTGGAGCGCAAAGGGATGTACCAAAAATTTTCCCCCCAGATGCCGAGACTATAGCGCAAGACATGGATTGTGTAGCGTCCGTTGCTACGTGCAGCACGCGCAACGTGATCCTTCCATTCAGGCTCATCGTCTTGGAAAGCCTCATCCTCATCGTCTTGGAGAGGATCAGTGTAGGGCTCATGATCACCGGCTGCGGGTTCCCAACCGATGAGCGAAAGGGGGCACACGGCTGTGGTGACCTCGCCGCCGCAGTAATCGAACACGACGAAGTATCCGCCGTCGGGAAATCTTCGCAGGGAAAGAGCGATCTGGCATAAAATCGTCGACTGGCACACCGAGTAATGCGTCTTCATCAAGGCGCGGATGTGGAGACGCTCGCGAAAAGTCAATCCGCATCCTGAAACTGGGTACGAGGTGTGAGACCGGGCTGGGGAATCGAGTGAGAGTGCCTTACTAAGACTCAGACGGCGGTCAAGAGAACAAGACTCCCGGTGTCCGCCCTCTTTCCAGTCCGTCCTTTGACATGCCTCCGAGCAGTAATGCGTGCTCTTGCAGCCGGTACACCGTTTAAAAAAATCCTTCGACATTCGATTGCACTACTTGTGGGTGAGACACTCCGAGGCCAGTGGAAAACATAATATTAACCTTTATGTTGTCGCAAGTCGACGACACCTGAGACATGGCGCTAGATTTAGAGTGACAACGCACGACGCTTCGCAGCTTATTCCACTCTGGGGATTCCGGGAACGACGGGGTAGAGGTGGAGCGGTGTAAATTCTCGAAGGCGATTTGCATCGACGAAAGACTCCGATGGTGTATGGTGATGCTCGGAAGGAAGTCGCGTAGGAAGAACGTTCGGTGGTCGTGGGTTTCCGCGACGGATGCACAATGGGCCATGCAACGAAGCAGTAGCTCCAATGCACGGTCCAAGGCCTCCTCGAGGGTCCTTCCCATGGCCGGTCGACAATGCAGTATCCCTCGCAGGAGGCTGAAGCACCAGTTGATCGCCGCCAACTTCCACTCCTTCAAGTTCATCTGCATCCCCTCCAGAAAAATAGCCTCCAAGTTGACATCGCTCGCCTCATGATCATGATCACAAAGGGCTTGAACGGTGTGCAGGATGGCCTCGATCACCCCGTTCCGCAGCAGCGCCGACAAAAAGATGTGCGCGACTCCGGTGTCTTCGTCCACAACTGTTTCGATGGGGAAAACACAGGCCTCCAGGACCCGCACAGCCCATAGCCAACGGACCGGGTCATGATCACTATTGTCCAGGATCTGGCGGATATGTCCTGTCACCAAAGAGGCAAGCGCTTCAAAAGAACCAGCGCCCTCAGACAGCGGTTCGAGCATCTCGAGCTCGAAGTCGGACGCAGTTACGATGTCCAATACGGAATCCAGTCCATGTTTCCCTCCTGTCAGTAGAAGGCTCCAAGCACGGCCAAGGGCTGTATAAAACCCAGCAGTCTTCTTCAGGAGATCTACGCCCTGCTCAAGCCTGTACAAGACCAGCGCATTAGCGGATGCTACGAACCCCACGGTCAGACTGTGGCTGGCCTCGGGGAGAGCGACGAGAAGGCTGGAGAGAGAGTCCCTGTAGGTGTCCAGAAACTCAAACCATGCCCAGAGGCGAGGCCACAAGTCGGGAACCGCGGCCGAGGGAAAATTCGGCGATTTGAGGAAAAGATCCCAAGCCAGTATTGCAGCAACAATATCATGGTCTGAGGTATTGCGCTCAAGCATGGCCTCGAAGGCCTCCGGGGTCGGAATTCTGGCTGGATCCAAGAGAATATACACGACGGGAAGTACGGAGGTTTTTGTGCTTCTCCCAGCGATCGAGCGCAAAGTTTTCAGGTGGTCCAAGGAGCCGTTGGCCGCTGCTAGTGCCACTCGCTTCAGGAAGTTAGCTAAAAAGTAGGTCCGAGAAAGGATTCACATACTCTGGTAGTAAGCGGAAGGTCATGGAGGGCCGCGATTTGCAGGGCTCGATGCATGAGTGGCAGAGAGGTTATAATTGGTAGGGTTGTGTTGTAGGTCAAGCAAAGAAGGGGATATAATCCTGCGACCCGACTTTCACAAAGACACAAAGAACCGGCATTCGGGCCTTATAAGATCGAATCATGACCGAATTGCAGCACGTTGCTTGTCGGGGACGCAGCACCGCTGAGAGGAAGCAGATATTACATTGCCGGGGGACCAACTGGCGCAAAGCTAGTTGGTTTGAAGCTGCAGCGCAAAGCCGCAGATAAAGTCAGAACCAAAGTGGACATGTCCGAATTTGGACAGCGATTGTTTGGTTCGCAGACCATCAAAGCTGATCCCAAACACAACTCCTTCTCATCCGCTTCGAAGTACTCCACTTCCGATTTAAATATACTCGACACCTCCCTCATCATCTGTGGCTTTGCGCTACAAGATATTCGTGGCTTTGCGCTACTATTTGCTGTTCAGTTTCTGTACCGCCTGTCATGTTCTGTGCGTGCATATGTCCTGACGTTGCTCAAAATTCTAATACCGTTCCAGCCGAATTAGGCGTTGTCGATGCACCTCCTGAATCTAACGGCGTCAACCTACTTCAATATCGCAACGAAACTGGTACGTGCCGTCCCTTAACCTCTCTAGATCCGTTGTACTGACGTCTCACAGCCGTACTTGGTCCTTGGGACGGCAAGGTCGCGGCCCACGTCTGGGTCTCAAACAATCGTTGCTTTATCACAACGAATGCAAATTATGTGGCCGCCCCTGCCTCTGCCGTCCCAGACAAACTCTTTCTCCGGCGCGACATGCGATGGGGCCCCGATGATCCCACCCCCTGGCCCCTCGCATACAGCGACTACTTCTCCCACTTCGGTGCCATTCGGAGACGACCATCCACCGCTGAGGCTGCGGGAACGTCATGGATTCTGTGGTGGGACCCCACCCACACACACTTCATTTCGCCGGCGTCGGGGCAGACCCTTACCCGTGGGCTGGGAAAGCTCAGCTCAGCGAGATTCTCCGTCCTGTCAGACCTGAGCAATGATCTACTTCAAAAATCCGATGACTACCTAAAATCTTCCGATTTACCTCTCGCCCTGGTAAAGGAGCTTGCGGAGAGCCTGCGTCGCGGTTTGTCGCGACTTTCTAGTATCCCGGCGACGTTTGAGCGGATGGTACTGGGCGTAACAAACGTACAGCGCACCTATCTGGAGTTAGAGGGGCTTCTGCTTTACATGACCGTCTACAAACCTCGCATGGAGAACCTTGACTGCGAGGGCGGCCCCCCGGACACTGATACCGTCGGTGTCTTTACAGCTGACCCGACGGTCGCCGAGAAATTCCATCGGGCAAGGCTCCCTTTCTGGTTCATCCGCCCAATAGCTGCTTTCCACAGAGTAAACATCCTCAGAGTAGTTCAACCGCTTGATCCCGTGGGCTTGATAGAACTCGAAGTGGTCGAGGGTTTCGCTCCCATCACGGTTGGGCTGACCCTCCAGGAGCGCATCTTCGGCCTGCACCGGGGCACAGATACCTTACCCTGGTACAAAGATCCATTCGCTCCTGGTGACACGGCCAAACCTCTCAGCTCGAAGCGCGGTGTGATTAGTGCGGTGGCTGGTGGTTCCAGCCTGCATCGGGGGACAGATACTACTTCCACGAATTCCCTCGCCTCTAGTGATGCGGCAAAGTCTCTGGTTGTGAGATCGAAGCAGGGCCCAAGTGGTGGTTCGACCAACAAAGGCAAATCACGAAACGATCCATGTAAGAAACATTGTTATCCGCTTTGCCCTTGACTGACCTTGCACAGATGATCGTCAAGGCCGAAAACTCCCAAATCCAAACGCTCAGCAGGAGAGGAACAAGTACGAAGTTTTCCAGAGCCCTTACATGGCTCCGAGCATTCCGGGTTGGGCAGCAGCACTCGCTGCGGTGGATCGATCCCAAACACCAACCTGCGGGTCGGATCCCCGCAATATCTACGTTCTACCCGAGCCCGCTTTGCTTGTTTCCTCAGAGGCCCGTCTCCAGACCTATCTCCATCACTATCAGCTGATGCGCGACGCGTTAATGTTCCGGATGGGTAACGCCGAAGACCATCACACCGCTTTAACGGTTTCCGAATGGCGCGATGTGCTTCAGGGTAAACTGACGAAGCAAGGGAAGCGCGGCAGCTTGGCAGAAATGCGCACTGCTACCATCGAGCGAGTCTTGGGCCCGGCATTGAGGGAATGTGGCATCTACGGGTTGCATGGCATCCCTGTACCTGCCGACGGTGTACCACCCACAACGCGGACTCGAGGCCAGGAGCTTACCTGGGAAGTAGCGGAAATGAACTTCCGCTTCGAGCTTTGCTCTTTGGACACACTTGCTTCGGGGCTTTCTCGCTTAGAGAAATGCATGAAATGTTTCCCAGGTCCTCTCATCGGTCCAGACCTCAGCGAAGGCAGGAAGGGATTCGCTGCCATCGCATCTTCAGAACACCTTCCATATCTGCTATCTCTTGCGCACCTTATGCGGGACTGGTCATATCCTCCGCGCCCCGAGTCAGTGGAGGTCGGTGAAGTTAATGAAACAACGAGCTGGGGCCCAGACCAAATCACAGACTTCGAGAGACAGGTTGCAGGGTATTATGCACAAGCATTTTATCATTTCTTCGGACGAGCAGCAGTCATCCCAATGCGCTTGGAGCACAAGTTGGGAACCCATCCGGTGGAATTGCCGCCTGTGTAAGGGATATCGTCTTCGCTTCCGTCTCGTACGCACCCAAAATGAAGCTACTATAGAAATGACCGCGTTGTAATATTACCTTGCTGCTGCAACCAAGCCTCAGACTCTCACTTTGCGTACAGACCAAATACAGACAATCGTAAAATGTGAATACTTTGAATATGACATACTAAATGAATTGCTTTCGAAGGCTGACTAGGTGTGCAACGTTTATATGTGAGCCCATATTCCATTGCAGACTGTTAACAGACTGATCATGAGTGGGCAAATTGAGATTTTAATCGCCATTCTCGCGGCTTTTATAAGAGCGTAAAGCCAGCACAGGTAACTACATCTGTACGATTATCGGCTCGCGTTCCCCCAAAGGCGCGGATCATGAATCGTCCCCCGTCCATCTGTCATATCGCTATCAGCTTTCGTATCGAAATACACCTCCCGAATACCTCAGACAGCTGAGTGCCGCTTGTATCATATTAGCTTCTGCCTGTACGACTCCGGATAATTCTATTCAGAAACCGGGGTCCAGGCAGAAACCCTTCCTTTTTAGGAAATTTTTGCAGAAACCCCTACCAAAAGTTAACGAGAAACCCCATTTACGGCAAAGTTTGTGTGCATCAGTGTCTCAACGCTGGCATTAACAATGGACACCTCTGATCACCCCGGTCTTGAGTCTGAAAGTCATATCGAGCCTCCAGCGATCATGCATGTCGTTCAAATCGAGTTCCGAAGGCGCCGAACGGGCCCGCCGGGATGTCGAGGAATGCCGAATTGGCATCTTTGTGATGCCGCCGTTGAAACAAATGAATGTAGGGATTGAATGGTACAGAAGGCTCAGGAAGGGTCTATTTGGCACCTTTTCTCTTGTGTGAAGATTAGGGCATTGAAATGTCATCGCAGAAATGAGATATCTCTTGTTTCACTGTGCCATGGCAAATGGATCGGAATGATGGGATTCAGTGTTCGGGTGGTGGTAGTTCATGCTGGGTTGCTCGAGAAAGCTAACGGGTGCATTCATCGATTGAACTACTTCTCTCACACAAGAAAATTGTGGAGAAAAACATTCTGCCGCGAAGGCCGACTGTGCCGCACCGTCGGCAAATGGTCCGGCATTAGGAGGGGTTTTGGAGAAACCCGGGTTTCCGAATAAGAATTGAAAAACCCGGGTTTTTGAATAGAATTATCCGTACGACTCCCGTCCTGTATTATAATTCGGCTGTAGATGGGTCAGACAAATAAGTGGTCAGAAAATGCGGAAATGCTTTGTCAGCGACGGCGCTTAGCTCAGCCTGATCGCCGGAGCCATCACGACCCGAGGTCGTCCCGGCAGGGTATTGAGAGGGAGTCCGTCATCGCATTGAGTAGCGCATGACCTTCCACCAAGGATCCACACAAGGTGAAGTCGAACCGTGAGAAGAACCCGCAATGAGTGTGACAACATGTCACGGAGACCGGGGTCTGAACCCCCGGGGTTCGAATATCGAGGTTCACCAGCACAGGGGAATAGGATCCAGGGTAGGGGATGTCCGATGAGGTAGTGTCGGACATAACTCGACTTCTGAGCGAGCGGTACCAGTGTTATCGCGAGCGTTGGAGATCATAGTGGTTCTATCCTCCGTGAGGACGCAGACCAATAACCACCTACGAGAGCTCCTGCTGATAACCAATGTCGAAGCGCTGACCAAGGAGTCGAGGATAGGAGACCGGGGTTTGCCGACGACGAGCACAAGGAGGCAGAACCTGGGTCAACGAGAAAAGACTGACACTAGGGGCAAAAACCCAGGCACTTGGAATCCATGTGCGATAAACGAAGGTCCGACGCAGATGGACCGGAAATATCGAAAGGTAATATAAAGACTTAACAATGGTTCTTTAATACACAAAGGATGGACAAAGGCCAGACAAAGGGCAGGGGAGATTTCCCCAGTGCAGGGAATCATGCCCTGGGCTGGTCCTGCCCTTTGTCTACCTTTGTCTTGCCTTTGTGTAGTAAAGAACCATTGGCAAGCTGTCGCGATATCTCCGGTCCATCTGCGATGGACCTGCGTTTATCGCACATGGATTTCATGTGCGTGGGTCCTTGCCCCTAGTGTGAAGCCAGACAAGCTTAGTCACACACAAGTCCAGAACAGGCCAGTCTAAGGCCGGAATATAGACGAGGTAGAATCTACTGTACAGGAGATTCTACTATTACTTATATACTGTATTGTAAAGGGGTCCGATCGTAGGAACAACTGTTGCCCTGACACCAAGGGGTAATTCAGGGCCTTTGAGCATAAAGGAGTGTGCCAAGGCGACACCAAGGGGTTGATACCTGTCGCCTATGATCAATGTGTTGCCAACAGAAAGGAGTCGATCATTGCATACAATCCTGTTGTCGGACGCAAAGGAGTGTTGTCTGACCCGGAGGAGACCCTAAGTCGAACCCCGGGCAGACCTGAATGTCAAACCCTGGACCTAACCGTTCGTCCTCAGGGTGTCGTGATAATGTGAGCCTTGACCGCCTGTGCCAACGCGAGGATTATACTGTCATGTTGAAGTCGATGTTGAGAGGCATATCCTGAGCGGAAGCGAAGGATGATTTGCTGAAGTTCGAAGTCGGGAATGAAAAGGCAGCTCGTGCCGAAGGGTGCCGAGTGATCCGTGCCTGATCATGACATGCCTACAGCCGAGGGTCGACAGTGACTTCGGTGTTCGCCAGGCGTAAACTGTTAACAGCGTGGTGTGGAAGGTCCTATGCGTACCCGCATCGTGCTCATTCATGGCTGTGATCATGAGCCATACTTAGGTCAGATCTAATGAGTTTCGTCAAACTCCCCATCTTCCTTCGCCATGGCTATCAAGGCGTTTACTGCATCCACGATGGCAGGGTCTGCCGCGACGCGGCTGAGGACAGCGTCGATGGTGGGTGTGGTGGAGCGCAAAGGGATGAAGCAAAGAGCGATTTGGCATAAAATTGTCTGCTTGCACGCCAAGTAATGGGCCGCCACGGAGGTGGAGGTGCTCGCTGGAAAAGGTGGCAACGACGCAGTCTGTGCCAACGACAAGGAACGACGGCGAGGCCGTGCTCGCGAAACGCGGAGCAGAGGTGGGGGATTCTAGAGAAGGGTTCTACGCAAGAATTAAGCAGAACGACGAGTAAACACAGGAGGAGGAACTCACCAAAAGGAGGTGGCAAAATGGTCCAAATCATCGACTCGGAAAGAGAAATCAACCTCGGCGACACTGGTGCGTGCTGAGCTTCTGAAATTCGCAGAATGCGAAAGGAGGTTGAAACGCGACTGTACGCCCCTGAGTTTGCGGGGAAAGGTGACGATCGATATCATCACCAAAAGTGTCGATCGCATCAAAGGGCTTGACGTGCTCGGCAATCACCGTCAAGGCTTGGACACGACAGGCCAGCACCATCCAAGCACCCTCCAGCCTTGGCGCGACTGGGTCAGCCTCATCCAGGGCTTGCCTAGAGCTTCCAAGCCCCTTACCAGCCTGCCTCAAGCCTGGCCTTCTCCAGCCCAGGTGCCCATTGGGCGACTCAATTTTGCCCTCTACTGGCTTTTCCACCGCTCAAATTTGACTCTCTGGGTTTAAAACCGTGCTCTCTGTCTATCTGACGATCTCCTAGCCTTTGTAGTGAGGAATCCATCCACCAGGGCCCCTCTTACTTCTGCGTCTCGTATTTATCATGGTGCTGCGTCCTCTGAGGAAATAATTCTTTTTGCTCCTGGAGGCGAGCTCTCTATTCACGTCGGAATGTAAGAGCAGCAAGGCATTATTCTGGTATATGCACGCTGAATTGGAAGCTGTGCGTGTCGCGATTTCCTCCGAACCACAAAATATTCCCGCGGGAGTCAGCGCGAGACGGGGCGGCGCCGCTACGACGAAATAAAATAAATCATGCTCCCCAGTTCCTACTGTAAATCCACTCGTGGCCTTGACCCCCATCCCGGAGTATTGAAGTACAACCAAGCCTTTTGCATTCAGTTCCACTCGTACTAACTTGATATCTTAGATTCCCTCAAGCGCGAGGTCCGCTCGCCAGCAAGATAATAACAACCTGAATTCTCCCGGATCCCACCAACCAATCGCTCTCGCCGTCCATCTCCCGTGGCACGTCCCAAGTCCGATCGCGGAATCACTCACCCCGTTCTGCGCGATCACATTCTTTCATGCCCGGGTGCACGGCGTCTTCAAGATAGTCCCGGAGGTGATTGTGTACGGCGTTGGGCAGGTATTTTCCCTTCACCGCTTTTCATTCACCTTGCTGCTGTTCCGTCCCACATAGGGCCGAGCGCCTGTCGACGGGCATTTTTAACGACGATGATCTCTTTAACGCCACAGCGGAGCCCTTTACCGACCCCGACATCGCCGAGTCGGCGACGGAGACTCTCGCTTGGTACCAAGAGTAAGATTTATGTTTAATTCTCCCGACGCAGCCGACCTACACTCGCTAGAACTTACACAAGGATTCGGTCCTTCGTCTTCCTGCACCGCCTCGGGCTCCGCTCAAGAACGCCACCGCCGCCATCAAGCTGCGGCAACTTTCACTTGACTGCTTCAAGCTTCCTCAATGGGTCGTTATTGTCCCCTATGCTGATTAACTTCTCCAGTAGTAATGCTCTGATGCTCGTCGAAGGTATGCCTCCTCCGTCTTTGTGCAGCAATGAACTGACTTCGTCTGGTTACAGACCCATCGACCCTAATTCTGTCTGGGTACGCCGCTCATGCTCTTCTTGGATTTAGACTGACATCTTGTTGCTTAGCTGCATTTACTATCAACCTGTGGCTTGTGCTTCACGACTCAGAGTGAGTGGAGTTTGTGTTTGCGATTTTATTCTTACTCCTCTTCTAGCCTGAGATCGCCTTCGTCTTTCCCACCTAATCAGTGCCTTTCAAGTGCAAAAGTAAGTCACTGGTTTGTTCAGGACCTTTCCAAGCTCCTGACGGCTGTGTTGCTTGTTTCTCTCCCTCAAAACTCAAGTAGGTCACCGCGTGCTGCGCTCTCAAGTCGGTTACTTACTACGCCATTTTAGGCTGCTCTCTCGCTAATACTTGGTAAGTGACCATTGCCACCGATAGGCGTCGACTTAACGGCCTCAGTAGTGAACTCGTGGATAAAACCTCAACCTCTCGCGATTGTACTCAAGCATTTGTACTCGAAGTCAGTATTCTTTCCCCTCCGCTGCCCTCGTACACTCACTCACGACTTGGCGCAGATCGTCACCACACCCGTTGTATCGTTATTATCAGTCCAGAATTGTACCTTGACTGCTTGCAATAAATTTGTTTTGACTTGAAACTTTTGTGCGATACTGCTTGAAACGACGATATTCGCTTGGCGATGACTTGGATGGAGTGTTCGAGGCTGGGCTGAGCTTGGATGGGCATGGGGCGATTGGAAGCTGCTTGTAGGGGGCATTCGAGCACTCCGCGCTTTTGGTGATGATTCACATCTTGCTCAGCAACGCCGCCGACTGTCCGCTCGGGGCGAACGACCGCAACTAGCGCAAAGCCAGTCGAAGAAATCTGCAGCGCAAAGCCGCAGACCGGAGATACAGAGTAGACTTGAGTTGCTGCTTGCCGCCCTCTAGATCCTGCCCACGTACCGCTCCGCTCAACCATGCGCCTGCGCCGCCATTACGCGCAGACACGTCTCGACCAGCAATGGCTCTACGCCCCCGTCGTGCACAAAAAACAACTATCCTCTCGCCGCCAACTTGCGCAGACATCGCCCACCCGACCCGATATATGTGTATGCATGCTTGCGCCGCCGTCTTGCGCAACTTCGAGCTCGCCAGCTAGACGTCTGCGCCAACGTCTTGCGCAGGCGCCATCCACCGATCCGTCTGCGCCACCATCGCGCAGGCGGCCACCGACTTCTTGTGTTGTGGTCAAGGAGAACTAATGATGTGTCACATGTCACATCGGCGCACAAAATTCCAGTCGGGGCGCGCCTGACGAGCTGGGAATGTTTTCTTGCGCAGTTCTCTTTTTTTTCAGGTCATTTGTTGCAACGACCTGGCTATATTGCGAGACGACTACCAAACGCGGCTGGATTCAGGTCAGATCGGACTGAGGATTTGGAGGCAGGTGAATTAAAAGGCTAATAATATAACCGGAGTACATTCATGGAAAACGAGCGTAAACGAGCGTAAAAGATTGAGACCGATAGACACAAAAATCTAGTCACTGTCCATCGTATCATCAGCATCAAGTCGTTCAAGTTCCTCCAGGGTCGGGAGGTTGTAGAGGGCGAGTTTCGCGGTACCGTACTTCTGCATAAACACCGCGTCCGAAAGACCCTTCCACTTCTGAATGGCCTCCCACGTTTCACAGTGCTCCTCGGTGGGTAAAGCGATCCCGTTCTTCATGTAGGATGCGCGTTCCCGCACGGTCATGTCGTTGAAGAACGCGGGAGAAAAATAATCGATGGGGACATTGGTCGGCAACGAGCGAGACAGGTCGGTAGCAGGGAGGCGCTGTGGTGGGTGAGCATGAGGGTGCCTGCAGGAAATAATAAGCACATTGAAGAACCGAAGTGAACGTTGACGTTACCATGCTCCCCTCCTGCTTTTCCGTGCCATGGTGGCATCACGCCTCTGAGTCAACGCATGAAAGAACTTATTGACAGCCCCGTCCCGTCCTGGCTTTTGGTGAGCCACGCGTTGGCCGGTGTTAGGATCTTCCTCGTCCTCGGAATGACATTCGGGCTCCGCTGCCACAGCCTTGACGGCTGCCCGGCGGAAACCGTCGTCTATGATTTGGTTGCCGCGGTAGCGCTTCAGCTAATAGTTTGTGAGCTAGGAGAATATAACGGAAGGAGTATAGAACGCACGTCGTCGCGACGCCGAGTTTGGTTGTTTTTGACGATGTTTATCGCCACTTGACCCGGGCGTCGATTTTCTATGCGTGCCTGCTCGCCTAGGTGTCCAAAGACGAAGCTACGGTAGAAGCGTCGGAGAAGATGTTCGTCGTGGATCAAGGCAAGGTTGACTTCGAATATTGTGGAGTAGGCGAATAGCAGGCCGACGGCGCGGAAGGAGTGGACGAAGACGTGCTCGTGGGCAAGATTGTACAGGGAATCGGCGTTACCGAAAACGTCGGGTGCAAACGAGAGAAGACCAGCGTTGCTGACGGCGTTAAACATGGCGGATAAATGGTTTTCCGCGACCCGCGCGGCACAATTGGATATCTGGCTCTGTGTCCCCCTTGCGGTATTCAAGAAGTCGGTGACCTCTCGAAACGCAGTGTTCGCTGGCGGTACGGCTTGGCTGAGAAGATCGTCCAGCCGCGCAGTAACGTCGTCTGTCGGCGAAAAGCGTGCCTCGAAGGAGGCTTTCACAGCTGGGGGGATGGGAGTCGGCACACTCTGGGCAGTAAGGCGTCTCATTAGTATGCGCACATGGAGGTGAAGTGCGTCCTAAACCAGGAGTGGTCAATGCTGTGCAAAGGAAGGGAAAGGGGAATATGGCACCTGTAGACCCCGCGTATGCTGTGGTACGTTCTTCCTGGAAATTTTCCAACCCTTTTTCTGTTTCTTGGGTTTTTTTGCCGAACTACGTCGTGATCCGCGCGTCTGCGAAGGGCCTGACGCATTGTCGGGGGGACTCTGAGATTGGGAGCCTTGCGAATGATCGTGGCGGCGACGTTGTTGTGGGGGCCCCTGCGGATCCTGAGAAGGACCTGACGAATCACCGCTCGTCCTTCGCTTCGTCCCACCCGTGCCAGTCGCTCGGGAACTCGACGGCCCCTGCTGCGGGGGCCGCGGGTTCTGCTGCGGGGGCCGCGGACCATTGGGGTGAAACGGTGGCGGGTTCTGCTGCGGGGGCGGTGCACCATTGGGGTGGAAAGGCGGCGGGTTCTGCTGTGGGGGCGGGGGCGGGTTCTGCTGCGGTGGCGGGTTCTGCTGCGGTGGCGGGTTCTGCTGCGGTGGCGGGTTCTGCTGCGGGGGCGGTGCACCATTGGGGTGGAAAGGCGGCGGGTTCTGCTGTGGGGGCGGGGGCGGGTTCTGCTGCGGGGGCGGGGGCGGGTTCTGCTGCGGGGGCGGGGGCGGGTTCTGCTGCGGGGGCGGGGGCGGGTTCTGCTGCGGGGGCGGGTTCTGCTGTCGGTGCCGGTTCTGCTGTCGGGGCCGGTTCTGCTGCTGGGGCCGGTTCTGCTGCTGGGGCGGGGGGGCATTGGTGCCAGGCCATGCTGGAAGCGCGACAAAGCCAAAGCTGTACCATGGCGTGGTAGGCGGATTCATTGGTTCGTCATGATCGCCAGCGGACATGAAGGGCAAGAAATAAATTTAAAACGAGAGTGGTAAAAGTGAATCGGGGCTGGTGAAGGAGAGTGAAGATTACGAGGACGATGGGATGTTGTGGGAAACTGACGAAGGAGCGCAGATTATGATATAAGGACGGGGAGATGGCATGATTGAAGCAAAGGACGATTGTCCAAAGGAAAACACGAGTTTGCCCTTGATTTTGAGAAAGGCCGGACAAAGGGGAGATTTGCGATTCCTCGGGAGTACGGGCGACCATGAGGAATAACTTGGAGGGAGCTACAAGCGCAGAGCCAGTAGGCCATTTATCTGCGGCGCAAAGCCACGGAAGGTAGATGAACCAATTGCAAGTACGAACAGGTTCAGGTTGATGTTTAGGATCGGGGTTGAAGGTCTGCGAACCAAACAACCGCCATCATTCCCAATTCGGTACCTTTGTTCCGACTTGTATGTGGCTTTGTTCTGCGGCTTTGCGCTGCGCATGCAGCCAACCAGCTTTGCGCCAGTTGGTTCCAGTAGCGCTCTTCTCTTTGCCGGCAACGGACGACTGCTTCCTCTCAACGACCACCCTCAAGCGCAAGATCATACCATGACTGAATTGCAACGTGTTGCCGAAGATTCGACAGATCTCTTTCTTCTGCGGTTCCCGGCGAAAACTCGATTCTCTTTCATCTGCGGCACTTTTAAATTTATCGGTTGGCTCCGAGCCTCAGTTTCTATAAAGGGCCTTTACACGGTAAATCTCCACCACTCCCTTCAATGGCCGTTGCCAAATCCACCCCGCCCCGCCCCATGCGTGCTGTCCGTCTCCGCCAATGCACTCCTCTCGATCGCTGGCTTGCGAGTGTCGAAATGAAGACCTCCCCAGAACTCTATATGGACAGCCCTCTGCCTGACGACCACGCAATGGTCGAGCTCTACATGTATGTGTTCGAGGTATTTCCTTCCTCCTTTCTGCTGGCACAGCTACTGATCAGGCTCTAGGGCGTGCTTGGCGTGGCCTATAGGCTATCCCTGGCCGTCTTCCACCCAAGCCTCGGAAGTACCGACGACGACATCCATCTGGCCCGCTTTGTCGGAACTCCTCATGACGCCAACGCGCCGCTGTGGGTGCGTCGACTGCCGCCGCGCAAACTTCTGCGCTTCGCGCAACCGCTGGAATTTGTCGCAAACCTCGTGGGGGGTATGACCGATATCTGTGTTAAGCCTATCATGGTGAGTTTTACGTTTTACGCTCGACTGCTTTGCTTACCGCTGGGCGTACAGGGAAACCCTGCAGATGAGAGGTGCATGAAACGTTGGTGTCACGATGCTCTCGCCGTATGTCTTTTACACTTAGCGATCCGTATATTGGGCTCACATCTTACCTAGATCATTTCTCCCGCACGTCCTACTCCCCGCCGTCGCCGTCGTCGTACTACACGGGGAGGCAATTGAGAACGCATCTAGCTAGATCCACATATCTTGTTCTGCCTACCGTCTTTCATATTCCCTTCTTTGTCCGCTCAATAATATATAGTTGCCGCTTTTCCTTTGCATCCTTGGTCCTTCGACCTCTACAATCGTTTTGCTCCTTTCCTTTGTCCCTCCCGTATATATATATGTGAGGGCTATCTGCGTCTCTCACTACAATTACCATCCTCTTTCCTCCCATGGCGCTCTATCCGGAGAAGGCTCAGAGCCACACGACCCGCACCCCCTCCCGGGTCCCGATTTCAATCGACATGCAGGCTCAGGACCTGGTACCTGCGCGTCCGACCAAAGATTTAATGGTAGCCAGTACTATTCCCCCATTCCTTGAATCATTACTTATCGGGTATCCAAAAGGCTCGCCATCAGGCCGGCGTGTATGCGCATATAGAGACTAAAATGCTGGTCGCTGAAGCCACTCGGGAGTCGACGGTACGCACCTCGGCATTGCTCGAGTGTCCACTCACAGATAGCGTATCCAAGACTGTCAATGCATCTACGGATGTGGATGCTGAAGCTGAGGCCACCGACGACACAGAGGTGTTTATGGTACGCATTGCATTCTTCGAGATCCTATAATCATCCGGTCACTCGTGATCACTGAAAATATTTCCAAGACGTTCAAGGAGCTTCTTACCTTCTGGCAACTGAAGGTGGAGTCAAGCCTGCTCTTATCTCGTGAACGCATTCGCCGCAAATTTGTGGGGAGGCGGCTCGTAGCTATCGAGCAGCATAATAACTCGGATAGCGAAACTCGTTAATAATGTCAAGACTGGATTCTGCTGTCTGTCGCTCCTACATAAATTAAAATCTTGCGCCAGTAATCACAGTCCCGAATATCTAATGCAGAAGTCTGAGTTGTACCCCGTCCGGGGGGATCAAACAGATGAATCCAACCTCGATTCAACTAGAATCCAAAGGTTTATAAGGACCAGACTGCACAATCAAGTGAGCATATTTTTTACCATCAGCTTTATTCAGGTCGCCCGTCGATGTTTCAAGCCGCGGACGCAGTCATGATTAGGGGTGCGAAGAGGTCGTCGGCGAGTTTACCTTCGATTTGGCCATTCATCTTTGAGGTGCTCTAGTACGTGGCTGATTGTCTTTTAGTCAGTGGGTTCGACTTTGAGGTGGTCAACGTTGAGTTCAACTGGATTCAAGATGAGTTCGTGTCTTCTTCCCCGTTTAACTGACCATGAATTTTTCAGCCCTGCACCGAAGGCCCTGAACGACGGGTTCCATTCCTGGTGAATTGTTTCCCAGTTCATCCAAAGTTCCTCAACGCTGATCATGACTTGCTCTTCAAGTTCAAGTCCAGTTCAGCGCCGGTTTGATCAACTTCATCCTTCCTTTCAATGGCTCGGGTCATTTTAGTGTGAGTCCTTCGTTCATTCCGTTCACTCCGTTCAATTTCGTTGCCTTCCCTCCAATTCAACTCAATCCCCGCGTAATCGACTAACCACAGTTCCCGCAGTGTTTTTGGCAAAAATGATATATTCAAGAGTTACGTAGGGATAGCGGCGGCGCGGTATGGACTCAGGGAAGGGTTCGAAGGGAAGGGGAAAGGGAGTGTGTGGATGTAAGTCGGTATTATTATAAGCAAAGTGAAACGATCTGGATCTAGAAATGAGTGCTGTGGCAGTGCACCGGTCCGCCAAATAAGTGTCAACCAGACTTCTCTTTCTTTCTTCAACCAGGATGCCACCGTCGCCCGTGGAACACTGGTGCGCTTTCCGCTCGCTTCACGCCCCAAGGCATTATCTGACCTTTACCCAGGCCATTTCGACTCCATACCCGGATCGATTCTGACATGTTAAGCCCTTTGTCCTTTCACGACGAGGATGTCACGGTATACATTTGCGCTGCTGGGCTAAGTCTAGGTTCGATACTCCCCGCCCCTCGACTCTCTTCCGTTCTCACCCAGGTTCTTGCAGTCTCCCTCGACTTTGTGGCCGCCACAAACAACAAAGACATTAAACCCAAGCTCTTCAAAATCGCAGACGTAGACACTCTCCGCGGGTGCATCGATCGAGTGCGTTCTCGTGGCATACCCTTCGTTTCACAATGCTTAAAATATGCACAGACGACCTCGTCCTGGACTTATCGTCTTCCCAAAGACCGCGTTGTTCTTGAAAATGACCCTGTTGGGGTTAAACTGATGTTCGCGAACCCCTGCGCTCTCGACGTCTTCCTCATTGCCCTGTCTTACGTTCGGATTGCACACGGGCACTCCTCCCTTGAACCTGATTTCTCCCATGACATTCCGTCCACGGAGAATCTCGCCGCCACCCTCGACGTCACGACAATGTACATCAACCGACGTGAGGAAGCCTATCGTCGGGCACCCATTCACGTCCTCCCGATCGAAGTTCTCTCCCTGATTTTCGTCTTTCTCCCGGCGGCGCGAAATCAGTATGATCGCACATCTCCCTTGCATTTATTGCACGTCTGCGCGACCTGGAGGGCTGTTGCGCTGGGCACGGCCGCGCTTTGGCGTCGGCCGTCCTTCACCATCGCCCGATCCTTTTTCGGCAACGCATCGGACAACGCTTGCCGCCAGATGCTGGAGTGGGTGGCGAGAGCCAGATCGCCCACCGTTGCTCTCTCATTGGCGCTCGATCTGCCCAGTGAGGAGTTGCGCATGACCCGGTTCAACCTTTCCCCACTTGCTGTTGTCGATTCCCTCAGGCTTTCCGCGCCCCAATCCCAACTCGTTCCCTTCCTGGAAGATGATTCGCCCGTCCTTCGCTCCCTCACAAGCCTTGCGCTCGAACTCCCCGAACTCGACCTGGGTACCTCCTTGCCCAGATTATGCCAAGCGACAATCTCTCTTCGGACACTTACCATCCAATCTCCCTTCGGATTCGTCGGTGGGCTTCGACTTCCTTCCAATCCCTTGCTCACAGCTTTTCCGTGGTCGCGTCTAACCACATTATCTTTGGTCGTCTTCCTCCCCATTTCCATCTGGATGCCAGTGTTCGCGCAGTGTCTCTCCCTTAAAAACGCCACGTTCGCCCTACGTCGTGACCCCTACGACTATCCCCTGAAGCCTGTTACGTTTCCCGACCTCGTCGTCCTGCGGGTTTCGTTCCCCTACAGCACCTTGGACACGGAATTTCTCGACCATATCATCCTTCCCACCATTCATGAACTCCACATCTCAGGAGTCGTGAAAAACCATCTCCCCATTGCTCCTTTCATGTACCCCACCCTCCGTAACCTCGTTCTGGAGGTGAATCTTGCCGGAGTCTCCGCGGAGGGGTTACACCGCATCCTTTGCGTGCATCCAGGCCTTGAGCAGCTAACCATCGTGGCCGGCCCCGAGTGTAGCCTGCCTCAAATCGAGGGCGGGGTTCTGCGACACTTGGCCGTCTGCATAACCGACCGCCCCGTCGAATCCTTCGTGAGCGAGGCCGCGACATGGGCCCTCGGTACGGTTACTGCTGCGTGCGAAATACATTTTTTCGGGTTTTTCACAGTTCTACAAAAGCTAGAAACGGCCTTGGGGAGTTCACAGGCCGTTCATGTTTCAATTGAGAACAGGCCCATCGAGGATGCCCTTGATGAACCATCGCCGTGGGGCCACACTCCTAGACCTTCCGTCGGTTTGACTGTGCGAAACAGCCGCGACGCCATAGATTTACCTTTCCGGTGGCCCGCCTTGGATGTCGTCCGACCATGGATGCAGTGAACATTAACAACTACCGTACTGTGCCTGTAGTTACTTCTCTGGAACTTCCACGCAATTCTAGATCTCTTTATTTAACACTGCTTCAATAGGATCGCATATTAATTGCTCTAGTTCGCATCTACGGCCCTGAGTTGTAATTAGGTCAGACATAGGAATTTCCCAAAACAAATGCGCGAAGTACCTACGCCCCGACGACCGACAGCGGATTTTGCATTCGCCGGGCGGAAACTGTTGAGGGCGTGGTGGGGAAGGTCCTGTGGGTGCCCCACGTCACGGCTATTCAAGCCCAGGAGCTGGAAATGGGTCAGCGATACGAATTTCGTGGGTGATGCGTCAAGTACGTACGTACACCCCGAGGAACGATAATGGAGTTCGCGTTCGCAGAGCTCAAGCTGTCGAGGGCGTGGTGGGGAAGATCCTGTGGGTGCCCCACGTCGTGCCACTTCAAGTCCATCGGCTGTAAATGAGTCAGCGATACGAATTTCCTGGGAGATGCGCAAAGTACGTACACCCCGAGGAACGACAGCGGAGTTCATGTTCGCGGAGCTCAAACTGTCGAGGACGTGGTGGGGAAAGTCCTGTGGGTGCCCCACATCGTGCCACTTCAAGTCCATCGGCTGTAAATGAGTAGCGATACGAATTTCCTGGGAGATGCGCAAAGTACGTACACCCTGAGGAACGACAGCGGAGTTCGTGTTCGCGGAGTTCCAACTGTCGAGGACGTGGTGGGGAAGGTCCTGTGGGTGCCCCACGTCACGGCGATTCAAGCCCAGGAGCTGTGAATGGGTCAGCGATACGAATTTCCTGCGAGATGCGCAAAGTACTTACATCTGGAGGAAAGACGGCGGATTTTGCCTTCGCCGGGCGAAAACTGTTGAGGACGTGGTGCGCAAGGTCCTGTGCGTGCCCCACGTCGTGCCACTTCAAGTCCATCGGCTGTAAATGGGTCAGTGATAGGTAATTCTCAAGAAACGCGCAAGTACCTACACTGCGAGGAACGACAGCGGAGTTCACGTTCGCGGAGCCCAAACTGTCGAGGACGTGGTGGGGAAGGTCCTGTGGGTGCCCCACGTCACGGCGATTCAAGCCCAGGAGCTGCGGATAGGTCAGCGATACGAATTTCGCAAAAATGCGCAAAGTACTTACATCTGGAGGAACGACGGCGGATTTTGCCTTCGCCGGGCGAAAACTGTTAAGGACGTGGTGGGGAGGATCTTTTGTGTGCCCCACGTCACGGCCATTCAAGTCCATCGGCTGTAAATGAGTTAGCGATACGAATTTCCTGGAAGATGCGCAAAGTACCTACACCCCGAGAAACGACAGCGGAGTTCGCATTCGCGGAGCTCAGACTGTCGAGGACGTGGTGCGGAAGGTCTTGTTGGTGCCCAACGTCGTCCCACTTCAAGTCCATCAGCTGTAAATGGGTCAGTGGTAGGTAATTCTCAAGCACGCGGAAAATACCTACACCCCGAGGAACGGCCGCGGATTTCGTGTTCGCCGAGCGCAAGCTGTCGAGGGAGTCCTTGCTGTGGTCCCCTTCGTTGTGCGGATCTATGGGCCTGAGCTGTAATTAGGTCAGACATAGGAATTTCTCAAAATGCGCAAAATACCCACGCCTCGAGGAACGGCAGTGGATTTCAAATTCGCCGGGTCCAAACTGTTGAGGGCATGGTGGGGGAGGTCCTATGCGTACTCAGCGTCACGCCCACTCAAGGCTGTGAGTGGCCATTAGGTCACACATATATTTTCAAAAGAAATGTGCGAAGTACCTACGCCCCGAGGAACGACAGCTGAGTTCGCGTTTGCCGGGCACAAACTGTTGAGGGCGTGGTAGGGGAGGTCCTATGTGTGCCCATGTCACACGAATCCAAGTGTCGAGCGACTGGGAAAGGCATGGTAGAGCTGGCAAGATGATGAAAATCAAATCACCGACTCGGAGGAGAAAACCGACCTGGGCGACACTGGTGTGTATGATCATGAAGGTTGTGAACGTCGCAAGACGGAGAGGGGATTGAACGTCCTTGAGTTTGCGGGACAGGAGCGAGGATCGATGATATTCACTTGCGATTTTATGGACATGGATATCTTGTTCAGCAACGCCGCCGACTGTCCGCGCGCTGGCGAACGACTTCAACTAGCGCAAAGCCAGTCAAATGGATCTGTAGCGCAAAGCCGCAGATCTGAGATACAGAGTAGACTTGAGTTTGCTGAATGCCATGGATTCTTAATGCCTAGCTCTTGCCCCAGCACCGCTCCCCCAACCATGCGTCTGCGCCGCCATCGCGCGCAGACACACATTGCCCAACAATGGCTCTGCGCCCCCGTCGTGCGCAGAAAACTGTTATGGGTCTGCGCCGCCAACTTCCGCAGACATCGCCCATCCGACCCTATGTATGCTTGCGCCGCCGTCTTGTGCAACTAGACGTCTGCGCCAACGTCTTGCGCGGGCGCCATCCATCGATCCGTCTGCGCCATCGTCTCGCACAGGCGGTCACCGAGTTCTTGCGTTGTGGTCAAGACGAAGTAACGATGTGTCACATGTCACATCGGCGCCAAAATACTTCAAAAAATTCAAGGTCGGGGTGGGCGCGCCTCTCGGGTTGCGGAGGCGTTTGGGGTACATCCTTTCGTAGTTCTTTTTTTTTTCAGGTCCTTTATTGCAATGACATAGCTATATTGCGAGACAACTATCATTAAACGCGGCTGGATTCAGGTCAGATCGGACTGAGGATTTGGAAGCAGGTGAATTAAAAGGCTAATAACTAATGGGAGTACATTCATGGAGGAAACGAGCGTAAAAGATTGAGACCGATAGACACAAAAATCTAGTTACTGTCCATCGAATCATCAGCATCAAGCCGTTCAAGCTCCTCTTGTGTCGGGAGGTTGTACAGGGCGAGCTTTGCTGTGCCGTACTTCGCCATAAACACCGCGTCCGAAAGACCCTTCCACTTCTGAATGGCCTCCCACGTTTCACAGTGCTCCTCGGTGGGTAAAGCGATCCCGTTCTTCATGTAGGATGCGCGTTCCCGCACGGTCATGTCGTTGAAGAACGCGGGAGAAAAATAATCGATGGGGACATTGGTCGGCAACGAGCGAGACAGGTCGGTAGCAGGGAGGCGCTGTGGTGGGCGGGCATGAGGGTGCCTGCAGGAAATAATAAGCACATTGAAGAAGCGAAGCGAACGTTGACATTACCATGCTCCCCTCCTGTTTTTCCGTGCCATGGCGGCGTCACGCCTCTGAGTTAACGCATGAAAGAACTTATTGACAGCCCCGTCCCGTCCTGGCTTTCGGTGAGCCACGTTTTGGCCGGTGTTAGGGTCCTCCTCGTCCTCAGAATGACAGTCGGGCTCCGCTGCCACAGCTTTGACGGCTGCGCGGCGGAAACCGTCGTCTACGATTTGTTTGCCGCGGTAGCACTTGAGCTAATATGACGGTTTGTGAGCCAGGAGGATATAATGGAGGGAGTATAGAACGCACGTCGTCGCGACGCCGAGTTTGGTTGTTTTTTATAATGTTTATCGCCACTTGGCCCGGGTGCCGATTTTCTATGCGTGCCTGCTTGCCTAGGTGTCCAAAGACGAAGCTACGGTAGAAGCGTCGGAGAAGATGTTCGTCGTTGAGCAAGGTAAGGTTGACGTCGAATATTGTGGAGTAGGCGAATAACGAGGCAACGGCGCGGAAGGAGTGGACGAAAACGTGCTCGTGGGCAAGATTGTACAGGGAATCGGCGTTACCGAAAACGTCGGGTGCAAACGAGAGAAGACCAGTGTTGCTGACGGCGTTAAACATGGCGGATAAATGGTGTTCCGCGACGCGCGCGGCCCAATTGGATATCTGGCTCTGTGTCCCCCTTGCGGTATTCAAGAACTCGGTGACCTCTCGAAACGCAGCGCTCGCTGGCGGTACGGCTTGGCTGAGAAGATGGCTCAGCCGCGCAGCAACGTCATCTGTCGGCGAAAAGCGTGCCTCGAAGGAGGCCTTCACACCTGTAGGGATGGGAGTCGGCACGCTCTGGGCAGTAAGGTGTCTCATTAGTATGCGTACATGGAGATGAAGTGCGTCCTAAACCAGGAGTGGTCAATGTTGCGCAAAGGAAAGGAAAGGGAGATATGGCACCTGTAGACCCCGCGCATGCTTTGGTACGTCCTTCCTGGAAATTTCCCAGTTGTTCTTCTTCTTGGGTTTTTTTGCCGAACTACGTCGTGATCCGCGCGTCTGCGAAGGGCCTGACGCATTGTCGGGGGGACTCTGAGATTGGGAGCCTTGCGAATGATCGTGGCGGCGACGTTGTTGTGGGGGCCCCTGCGGATCCTGAGAAGGACCTGACGAATCACCGCTCGTCCTTCGCTTCGTCCCACCCGTGCCAGTCGCTCGGGAACTCGACGGCCCCTGCTGCGGGGGCCGCGGGTTCTGCTGCGGGGGCCGCGGACCATTGGGGTGAAACGGTGGCGGGTTCTGCTGCGGGGGCGGTGCACCATTGGGGTGGAAAGGCGGCGGGTTCTGCTGTGGGGGCGGGGGCGGGTTCTGCTGCGGTGGCGGGTTCTGCTGCGGTGGCGGGTTCTGCTGCGGTGGCGGGTTCTGCTGCGGGGGCGGTGCACCATTGGGGTGGAAAGGCGGCGGGTTCTGCTGTGGGGGCGGGGGCGGGTTCTGCTGCGGGGGCGGGGGCGGGTTCTGCTGCGGGGGCGGGGGCGGGTTCTGCTGCGGGGGCGGGGGCGGGTTCTGCTGCGGGGGCGGGTTCTGCTGTCGGTGCCGGTTCTGCTGTCGGGGCCGGTTCTGCTGCTGGGGCCGGTTCTGCTGCTGGGGCGGGGGGGCATTGGTGCCAGGCCATGCTGGAAGCGCGACAAAGCCAAAGCTGTACCATGGCGTGGTAGGCGGATTCATTGGTTCGTCATGATCGCCAGCGGACATGAAGGGCAAGAAATAAATTTAAAACGAGAGTGGTAAAAGTGAATCGGGGCTGGTGAAGGAGAGTGAAGATTACGAGGACGATGGGATGTTGTGGGAAACTGACGAAGGAGCGCAGATTATGATATAAGGACGGGGAGATGGCATGATTGAAGCAAAGGACGATTGTCCAAAGGAAAACACGAGTTTGCCCTTGATTTTGAGAAAGGCCGGACAAAGGGGAGATTTGCGATTCCTCGGGAGTACGGGCGACCATGAGGAATAACTTGGAGGGAGCTACAAGCGCAGAGCCAGTAGGCCATTTATCTGCGGCGCAAAGCCACGGAAGGTAGATGAACCAATTGCAAGTACGAACAGGTTCAGGTTGATGTTTAGGATCGGGGTTGAAGGTCTGCGAACCAAACAACCGCCATCATTCCCAATTCGGTACCTTTGTTCCGACTTGTATGTGGCTTTGTTCTGCGGCTTTGCGCTGCGCATGCAGCCAACCAGCTTTGCGCCAGTTGGTTCCAGTAGCGCTCTTCTCTTTGCCGGCAACGGACGACTGCTTCCTCTCAACGACCACCCTCAAGCGCAAGATCATACCATGACTGAATTGCAACGTGTTGCCGAAGATTCGACAGATCTCTTTCTTCTGCGGTTCCCGGCGAAAACTCGATTCTCTTTCATCTGCGGCACTTTTAAATTTATCGGTTGGCTCCGAGCCTCAGTTTCTATAAAGGGCCTTTACACGGTAAATCTCCACCACTCCCTTCAATGGCCGTTGCCAAATCCACCCCGCCCCGCCCCATGCGTGCTGTCCGTCTCCGCCAATGCACTCCTCTCGATCGCTGGCTTGCGAGTGTCGAAATGAAGACCTCCCCAGAACTCTATATGGACAGCCCTCTGCCTGACGACCACGCAATGGTCGAGCTCTACATGTATGTGTTCGAGGTATTTCCTTCCTCCTTTCTGCTGGCACAGCTACTGATCAGGCTCTAGGGCGTGCTTGGCGTGGCCTATAGGCTATCCCTGGCCGTCTTCCACCCAAGCCTCGGAAGTACCGACGACGACATCCATCTGGCCCGCTTTGTCGGAACTCCTCATGACGCCAACGCGCCGCTGTGGGTGCGTCGACTGCCGCCGCGCAAACTTCTGCGCTTCGCGCAACCGCTGGAATTTGTCGCAAACCTCGTGGGGGGTATGACCGATATCTGTGTTAAGCCTATCATGGTGAGTTTTACGTTTTACGCTCGACTGCTTTGCTTACCGCTGGGCGTACAGGGAAACCCTGCAGATGAGAGGTGCATGAAACGTTGGTGTCACGATGCTCTCGCCGTATGTCTTTTACACTTAGCGATCCGTATATTGGGCTCACATCTTACCTAGATCATTTCTCCCGCACGTCCTACTCCCCGCCGTCGCCGTCGTCGTACTACACGGGGAGGCAATTGAGAACGCATCTAGCTAGATCCACATATCTTGTTCTGCCTACCGTCTTTCATATTCCCTTCTTTGTCCGCTCAATAATATATAGTTGCCGCTTTTCCTTTGCATCCTTGGTCCTTCGACCTCTACAATCGTTTTGCTCCTTTCCTTTGTCCCTCCCGTATATATATATGTGAGGGCTATCTGCGTCTCTCACTACAATTACCATCCTCTTTCCTCCCATGGCGCTCTATCCGGAGAAGGCTCAGAGCCACACGACCCGCACCCCCTCCCGGGTCCCGATTTCAATCGACATGCAGGCTCAGGACCTGGTACCTGCGCGTCCGACCAAAGATTTAATGGTAGCCAGTACTATTCCCCCATTCCTTGAATCATTACTTATCGGGTATCCAAAAGGCTCGCCATCAGGCCGGCGTGTATGCGCATATAGAGACTAAAATGCTGGTCGCTGAAGCCACTCGGGAGTCGACGGTACGCACCTCGGCATTGCTCGAGTGTCCACTCACAGATAGCGTATCCAAGACTGTCAATGCATCTACGGATGTGGATGCTGAAGCTGAGGCCACCGACGACACAGAGGTGTTTATGGTACGCATTGCATTCTTCGAGATCCTATAATCATCCGGTCACTCGTGATCTGAAAATATTTCCAAGACGTTCAAGGAGCTTCTTACCTTCTGGCAACTGAAGGTGGAGTCAAGCCTGCTCTTATCTCGTGAACGCATTCGCCGTAAATTTGTGGGGAGGCAGCTCATAGCTATCGAACAGCATGATAGCTGGGATAGCGAAACTCGTTAAGAATGCCAAGACTGGATTCTGCTGTTTGTACTTACGTTCATACATAAATTATTATCTTGCACCACATGTACGGTCTAGATCTGTGTTACGGAAGGGAGTATGCATCAACAAGCTACTCTAGATCTTTAACGTGGTTGCAAATATCCCATCAGGAAGTCTGGCTTGCGCAGGTCCGGATCCATCGTGGCGGTGGTGATCATGAAAAATGATCAGGGTACGAAGCGTTAATCAAATTAACTTGATTCCCTCTACCTAGAGCACAGTGAAAGAAAACAAGCGCTGCAATCCGCTAGGGTTTGCTTTCATTAAAAAGTCAAACTGAGTTTAGACTACATTGCGAAACGAATATGGACTGGAATTAAACGCGCCGATTTCACACTGGAGTCAAGTCGGATCGGACTGGGAATTTGGAAACAGGAAACAGATAATGGCGAGGTTTGTGAGTTTCGACAAACTCCAGATCTTTCTTCGCCGTGGTAGATCAGACATAGGAATTTCCCAAAACAAGCTACGCCCCAAGGATGACATTCACGGAGCTCGAACTGACGAGGAAGTGGTGCGGAATGTCCTGTGGGTCACAGTGGGTGCCCCACGTCGTGCCACTCGAAGTCCATCGGCTGTAAATGGGTCAGCGATAGGTATTTTTCAAGGAACGCGGAAAATACCTATACCGTGAGGAACGACAGCGGAGTTCGCGTTCGGGGAGCTCAGACTGTCGAGGACGCAGCGGGGAAGCTCCTGTGGGTGTCCGCTGCAAGTGGGTCAGTGATAGGTATTTTCAAGAAACGCGGAAGAGACCTACACCCCGAGAAAAATCGACCTCGGCGACACCGGTGCGTGCAGAGCTTCTGAAATTCGCAGAACGCGAAAGGAGGTTGAAACGCGACTGCACGTCCTTGAGCTTGCGGGGAAAGGTGACGATCGATATTCACATCTTGCTCAGCAACGCCGCCGACTGTCCACTGGGGGCGAACGACTGCAACTAGCGCAAAGCCAGTCGAAGGAACCTGCAGCGCAAAGCCGCGGATTATGGAGGAAGAGCAATGGCTCTGCGCCCCCGTCGTGCACAGAAAACTATCCTCTGCGCCGCCAACTTGCGCAGACATCGCCTTCCCGACCCTATGTATGCTTGCGCCGCCGTCTTGCGCAACTTCGAGCTCGCCAACTAGACGTCTGCGCCAACGTCTTGCGCAGGCGCCATCCACCGATCCGTCTGCGCTATCGTCGCGCGCAGGCGGCCACCGAGTTGTTGTGTGTCGTGGTCAAGAAGTAACGATGTGTCACATGTCACGTCGGCGCTAAAACATTCAAGTCGGCGCGCTCGGATACATCGACATATTTTCTTTCGTGATTTCAAGTCATTCATGAGCATTCATCATCAACATAACATGTACGACTACTATGAGTACAATGTTTACAAGGACTACTCTACGATATATACATACACTGCAAAAGCAAAAGATTTCATGCGAGCCACCCGGGAGCTTTCCTACTGGCAACGCTGGATGACTCTCACCGACGGTTTCGAGTTTTTCCCGGAACGACGCGCGCGTATTGATCAGCGTCCGACGAATTCAGACCAGGAGGGGAGAACGCAGTGGAGATTCTGCTCCAAAGGTCAAGTAGTTGGGTGGTGGTGGTAGCTGCGCAGCGTGTGCGGCAAGATATTTGTAGCAAAACTGCCAACTGTCGTCCGCAGAACTAACCGTGAGGCCCTTCTCTGCAAGCAAGCCCGCGACGTCGCCGTCAGAAAGGGACTCCGGCTTTTCCCCGAAGACACAGGGCGTAAGCGACGCTACGGGACCAACCTGCTTGTTGGTTCTAGAGAGCAGGTTGGAATACTCCCCTGGCACGGCCAGGACCTGTAGGACGCGCGTTAAACAGCGCAATCTGTAGAAGCGAGCCTTGGCTGTGTCTGGTTTGCACTTCGCTGGCAATCGAGACGCTACCTCGCGATAGCCACGCACGTCGCGCATATCGATCACCCACTTTGGACCCGACGTTGGAATGCCCTTGAAGGTCGTATCCTCGTTGTGTTGGAGGAAGTGCGCGATGGTGAGCGGGTGGTCGGCAGGCTGGGGACGCTGCATGCGATGGAGCGCCTCCCACTGCTGTTCTTCGGCCGTCCTGGCCAGTGGAGGAGCAATGCCGTTTGTGGAAGCGGGGATATTGTTGGTAATGGTAGAAGGGGCGTGGGACCGTTTGCGGGAGCGGGCGGAGTCTATATTGGCGAGTTCCTGCGAAAGCGATGTTATCTTCTGCTGCGCCGAGGAAAGCTCCTGCCGCACGCGATCGCGGTCAGTTCTCGCCTGGTCGCCGTCGGCTCTGGCGAGCGACAGATCGGCTCTGGCGGTTCGCGATATCTGATAGCGCACTCTCGAGCCGCATACGCAGATCAGTGCGAGTGTTGTCGGCATTTTGCTGGATTACCTGCAGCTGAGCCTGCAATTCCTCATTCCGATGGAGCACATCGTCCCGCCCCTTCTCGATTTCAGTGAGCCGCATGCGCAGATACATGTCAGTGTTGTCCGCGTGCTGCTTCGTAAACTTTAACTGAGCCTGCAATTGCGCGTTTTGAGCGAGTGCATCGTCCTTCTTGACCTCGACTTCAGCTAGCTGCATAGAGAGGGCAACGACCGCCCCCGCGTCTTGGCTGCGCTCTGCACCAGAGTCAAACCAAGCCATGGTACGCATCTTTCCCCGGAGATCCTGCAGGCGGAATAAAGGGTCCATCAAGGACTCGTTGTCGTCGTCCTCGCTGCTTCTGTCTTCGTCGTCCTCGCTGTCCTCCTCGTCCTCGCTGCCCTCGGACTGGCTCTCCTCTGGTTCCGAAGTAGGTGGACGAAGTTTCAGCGGTTTGTGCTTCAAGCGAGCCTCTTGCAGGTGTTTGAAATACGCCCCGCAAATCTCGCACTGCAAAGCAGAGACACAGTGAGGAAGGTTGAGCGTTTGGTGCAGGGTCCAACTCGGACACCGACGCTTTCCCTCTTGGAATAGTTGATGTTCTGTGGCGAGATCATTGTGGGAAGGCTGGGGTCGCCTATTTTGGACGGTCATTACTGCCCTCGGGAGTTGGTGCGGTCGCATGTCCTGCAGCAAGGGCTTCCGACCGTCGGGAGTGGGACTGCGAGCCCTACGCCTTACGGCGACCATTTTTGTGCGCGTCATGGAGAGCTATTCAGAATACTTGGTGAAAAATCGAAAGGAATTTGGATGAAAAATTCGAACCTTGTGGGATCGGAGGCTTTGAGAAGTTGACACTCAGTGCAACCAGCACAAAGCCAGTTGAAGAATACGTAGCGCAAAGCCACGGATGCAAGTTGGGACCCAGGTGGAACGGGCAGACATACAGATGTTTGGGATCAGCTTTGATGGTCTGCGAACCAAACAATTGCTGTCCAAATTCGGACATGTCCACTTTGGTTCTGACTTTATCTGCGGCTTTGCGCTGCAGCTTCAAACTGACTAGCTTTGCGCCAGTTGGTCCCCCGGCAATGGAATATCTGCTTCTCTCAGCGGTGCTGCGTCTCCGACAAGCAACACGCTGCAATTCGGTCATGATTCGATCTTACAAGGCCCGAATGCCAGTTCCTTGTGTCTTTGTGAAAGTCAGGTCGCAAGATTATATATATTTCATTCCCTTCCTGACCTACAACACAACCAACTTTCTCCGCCTATGCATCGAGCCCTGCAAATCGCTGCCCTCGATGACCTTCCGTTTACTACCAGAGTATGTGAATCCTTTCGCGGACCTGCGCCTCAGCTAACTCCCTCAAGCGAGTGGCACTGGCAGCGGCCAACGGCTCCTTGGCCCACCTGAAAACCTTGCGCTCGATCGTTGGGAGAAGCACAAAAACTTCCGTGCTTCCCGTCGTGTATACTCTCTTGGATCCAGCCAGAATTCCGACCCCGGGGGCATTCGCGGCCATGCTTGAGCGCAATATCTCGGACCATGATGTTGTTGCTGCAATACTGGCTTGGGATCTTTTCCTCAAATCGCCGAATTTTCCCTCGGCCGCGGTTCCCGACTTGTGGCCTCGCCTCTGGACATGGTTTGAGTTTCTGGACACCCATCGAAACAGTTGTGGACGAAGACACCGGAGTCGCGCACACCTTTCTGTCGGCGCTACTGCGCAACGGGGTGATCGAGGCCATTCTGCACACCGTTAAAGCCCTTTGTGAGGCGAGCGATGTCGACTTGAAAGCTATTTTGCTGGAGGGGATGGACTTGAACGAGCTCAAGCAGTGGAAGTTGACGGGCATCGACTTCTGCTTCAACCTCTTGCGACGGATATTATGTCGTCTACCGATCGCGGGAGGTACCCTCGACGAAGCCTTGGACCGTGCATTGGAGCTACTGCTTCGTTGCATGGCCCATTGTGCATCCATCGCGGAAACCCACGACCACCGAACGTTCTTCCTACGCGACTTCCTTCCGAGCATCACCATACACCATCGGAGTCTTTCGTCGATGCAAATCGCCTTCGAGAATTTACACCGCTCCACCTCTACCCCGTCGTTCCCGGAATCCCCAGAGTGGAATAAGCTGCGAAGCGTCGTGCGTTGTCACTCTAGATATAGCGCCATGTCTCAGGTGTCGTCGACTTGCGACAACATAAAGGTTAATATTATGTTTTCCACTGGCCTCGGAGTGTCTCACCCACAAGTAGAGAGCACAATTGTCTTGCGACTTTTCGGTCTTTTTCTCTTCTGGTAAAAAAAAAAGTTTGCAGAAATGATGTCTAGACTTCAATGGGATGACTTACAAAAAAGTTTTTTTTTGCGTCTTTTGGTTTTTTTGACATAGCTTGCGGTCTTGTGGCTTTTCAGCTTTTTTGGCTTAGCCGAGCTAATAAAAGCTCGGCTAAGCTGTCAAAAGTAAAGTGTGGAAAACGCGATGCAGTCCATAGTTGTCTCGCAATGTAGGAATGCCATTGTAGTGAATGAATAAAAAGAACCATGAAAAAAAATCTATCTACGTCCCCCGAGCGCCTGCGCAGCCCAGGATGCTCGTGAGGCGCGCCCGCCGCCCACTTGGTTACTTTAGCGCCGATGTGACATGTGACACATCATTAGTTCTCCTTGACCACAACACAAGAAGTCGGTGGCCGCCTGCGCGCGACGATGGCGCAGACGGATCGGTGGATGGCGCCTGCGCAAAACGTTAGCGCAGACGTCCAGTTGCCGAGCTCGAAGTTGCGCAAGACGGCGGCGCAAAGATGCTTAGGGTCGGGTGGGCGATGTCTGCGCAAGTTGGCGGCGCAGATTATAGTTTCCTGTGCACGACGGGGGCGCAGAGCCGTTGCTGGTCGAGATGTGTCTGCGCGAAATGGCGGCGCAGGCGCATGGTTGAGCGGAGCGGTACCTGGGCAACATCTAGACGGCGGCAAGCATCGGCCATTCAGCAACTCAAGGCCACTCTTTATCTCCGGTCTGCGGCTTTGTGCTGCAGGTTCCTTCGACTGGCTTTGCGCTAGTTGCAGTCGTTCACCCCCGAGCGGGCAGTCGGCGGCGTTGCCGAACAAGAATATCGATCGTCACCTGAGAATTCCTTATCGCTGACCCATTTCCAACTCCTGGGCTTGAATGGCCGTGACGTGGGGCACAGACAAGACCTTCCCCACCGCGTCGTCGTCAGTTTGAGCTCCGCGAACGCTAACTGGGCTGTCGTTCCTCGGGGGTAGGTATTTTCCGCGCTTCTTGAAAAATACCCATCGCTGACCCATTTACAGCCGATGGACTTGAATCAGTGCGACGTGGGGCACCCACAGGACCTTCCCAACTACGTCCTCGACAGTTTGAGCTCTGCGAACGCGACCTCTGCTGTCGTTCCTCGCGGTGTGGGTATTTTCCGCGCTTCTTGAGAATTACCTATCGCTGACCCATTTCCAGCTCCTGGGCTTGAATGGCCGTGACGTGGGGCACACATAAGACCTTCCCCACTACGGCCTCGTCAGTTTGAGCTCTGCGAACGCGACCTCTGCTGTCGTTCCTCGCGGTGTGGGTATTTTCCGCGCTTCTTGAAAAATACCTATCGCTGACCCATTTCCAGCTCCTGGGCTTGAATGGCCGTGACGTGTGGCACAGACAAGACCTTCTCCACCGCGTCGTCGTCAGTTTGAGCTCCGCGAACGCTAACTGGGCTGTCGTTCCTCGGGGGTAGGTATTTTCCGCGCTTCTTGAAAAATACCTATCGCTGACTCATTTACAGCTCCTGGGCTTGAATGGCCGTGACGTGGGGCACACATAAGACCTTCCCCACTACGTCCTCGTCACTTTGAGCTCCGCGAACGCTAACTCGACTGTCGTTCCTCGGGGGTAGGTATTTTCCGCGCTTCTTGAAAAATACCTATCGCTGACCCATTTACAGCCGATGGACTTAAATCAGTGCGACGCGGGGTACCCACAGGACCTTCCCAACTACGTCCTCGACAGTTTGAGCTCCGCGAGCGCGACCTCTGCTGTCGTTTCTCGCGGTGTGGGTATTCTCCGCGCTTCTTGAGAATTACCTATCGCTGACCCATTTCCAGCTCCTGGGCTTGAATGGCCGTGACGTGGGGCACACATAAGACCTTCCCCACTACGTCCTTGTCAGTTTGATCCCCGCGAACGCGAACTCCGCTGTCGTTCCTCACAGTGTAGGTACTCTGCACGTTTCTTGAGAATTACCTATCGCTGACCCATTTACAGCCGACGAACTTGAAGTAGCACGACGTAGGGCACCCACAAGACCTTCCCCACCACGTCCTCGACAGTTTGAGCTCCGCGAACGCCAACTGGGCTGTCGTTCCTCGCGGTGTCGGTACTCTGCACGTTTCTTGAGAATTACCTATCGCTGACCCATTTACAGCCGATAGACTTGAAGTGGCGCGACGTGGGGCACCCCTCGTCAGTTTGAGCTCCGCGAACGCGAACTCCGCTCTCCTTCTTGACAGTTTGGGCAAAAAGACGCCGTGTCGACCGCCTTAAGGGAGGGATACTCGAGGCTTCCTTGTATCTGGTTATACAGTAGTCATTTGTGCTGAACGATATACTACAAGTGGAAGTAACATGCTTCGTGATCAGGCTGAACCCTGCTGTCTGAGGCAATCAGGCGGTAGTATACGACATATGACACATGGGAACTAGACTACAATGCAAACCGAATACACTATCCTACACACTCCTACACAGCTGGGGTATTTTGGAGGTAGGATACCAAGATACGTTACAAATGAAGGCTGATATCGATGTGGCAGGTGGACGGGGGGTACGATTCAGCCGCGACTTTGAGCGAACGCGACGCGATAATTGTGAAGGCGGCGCCACGCCGGGTCAGCGACTCCCAACTACCCGCGGCGTACGGCACTACTTATGATCAGACTAACTCGTCTATGTCCTCGGGCTCGACGAACGAACTTTAAGAACTGGCGCGGCCACCAGATCGGCAACTTTACGGGTTGAAAGTGCGTGCCCTTCACGGGAAAATCTTGAACTCACAAGAAAGGTCCCTGCTCAGATTCATGAAGACGAAGGCGGAAAGAATAGACTGGATAATATGGATAGACTACATAAACCGGACCTTGTAATTCCTAAAAGAGAACTTCCCACCAGATTTACCAACGCCCGCGGTCCAGTGCCCAACATACCAGAAGTAACTCCCTCTCAATTCCAAAATCCTGCCCTGACACCTTGTGGGCTGTTATGTGGGTAATGATATGTTCTGGTTCAATAAGAAGAAGATTTGCTGATGGCTGAACCTCCACAATCTTTGACAAGAATCGAGGGTATCGTGAAGGATCATAGGGTGTCTCTGCAACCTCTTCTTCGGACAGATCATTATGCGGTGCTACCAGAATGAACTTCTGCAATTTCCCTTGGAGTGGAATTTCAAAAATACTGTGTATGACCCCTGTCCGGTGCATGTTCTCCAGCTTGTGGTGAAATTGAATGAGGTTGCCCGGATCTTTACGGCTATAGAGCCGTCCTTTCTCATAAAAGCTCGCACATCGTTTGGCTAACGGAGGCAATACAAGTGCCCGCGGATGATGGAAGCCTCCCAAGTGACTCTGCCATTGTCCAAGATGCCCAGAGGAATTGAGATACTTTAAGATCATCTCATATATCTCCGATTCAAGTGGAGTTGCTCTTGTGTGTAGATAAGTTGCCTGCTCTGAGTCATTCACTACCTGAGTGGTAGACTGCGGATTCCTGGGTTCAAGGATGCGGGCAAAGACATCCATTCCCGCAATGTCAGATTCAGAGTCTTCCAAAAATGCAAGCAGGCGACAAAGTCGTGTCATGTCTCGCAACATTGTAAAATCCATATCAGCTAGAAAACTGATTAGCAGACTACTACTCTATAAGCAAAAAGAGTCACATACACATATGGTTATTTGTCTTGATATTTTGTAACATCCCATTCATGCGCTCACCAGCCCACTCGGCTAAGGATACCATTGGACCCCAGTACATGAGAAGGTCCTCATAGTGCATACTGTAGTGATGGTTTGGGCGATCAGCCCAGTCCGGGAAAATCTCCTTCTTAGAACTGCGGTATGCCTTGTAATGGTCCATAAAGGCCCGAGCTTCTGAATTTGAAGTTTTGAAGGAAAGAAGCACATTACTTGCAGCTACGAGATTGTAGAAGTTTTCGAGATTTTTCAAGTCGCCCCTTCTAATCAAGATTGCTGGTATGATAAGCGGAAGGATTGCAATAAAGAGATAAAGCAGGAGGTCTGCTTTGAGTTTTCCGTGACTACTCTCACCAAGATTGATGGGTGGTCGAGGGACCCAGCTAGGCAGAGAAATATTCTTGATACCTGCTCTGATTTCCTGCAACTCTGCATCGGAAAAATCAAAGCTGAACTGCTGGGTTTTCTTGCTTTTCTTGCCTTTCTTCGGTGCAGCCTGTTGCCCAGCTTTTCTAGGAGCGTGCTCAGGAGCAGGTGTTCCCCGTGGAGTGCGATCAGGATCCTCTACAGTAGATGAACGTGACCTTGATCGGGAGGAGGTAGAAGACACGGGAGTTTCTCCCCGATGAGTTGAAGCAGAATTTTCCTCTGAGTCAGACTCCTGGTTTTCCATGCCGGACTCCTGGCTTTCCATGCCGGAGTCCTCTCCTCTCCCCTCCGGTCCCTCTGGGGCCTTAGATTCTGCATCTGTCTCAGCAGCAGCTGGATTGATTTTGGCTGGGCGTCCTATACCCCAGAGGTGACGCAAGTGATGCTGCAAATTGCCTTCAATCCAATTGTGCAGTATCCCCAGAATAGTATGCCAGACTGCATCCCGGTATTCACACTTGTGTAAGGAAGTGCCTCGGACCCCATGAAGGGAGCCCAATCTTGCCTTCTCTGTTTTTGTTACAGCATCTAGCCATTTTTTTGCCTGTTCTAAAACTTCAGCCCCGTTTCGTTTCTCCCATGCTTCAATGTCAAGCCTCCCTCTTTCATTTAACTTGAGCTTACACCAGGAGCAGAAGCATGTGGCTGTATGAGAGTAGAAACCCCCAGCTTCATTTGAACCTGCAAGATCTGCAATAAGGGGAATGATTCGAGCTGGGACCTTTACACCTTCGGGATGGGTATAAGTCTTGATTGGCTCTGTATCTGGATTCTCAGATTCAAGGATAGCATCAACGATGGGGTCCAGCAGATGTGGTAGATGATAGACCACTTCAGGCTTTGTTGGACTTGGAGTGAGACCAGCAATATAGCAGTACCGTGGCTTGAAGCAGAGTTCCGCAGGCAGGTTCAAGCAATAGAGGGTGATATTTCCACATGATACAGATTTCCCTGTTTGCAAACATTAGTTTTGTTTAGGAAAGAATCCAAAATGTTGTCCAAACCTGCTATCTTATTTGTCAAGGGATTGAACCAATCAATGAAGAAAGCAAACACCAGATGGTACTTGGTTTGCCGGAATGCTTTTAATTCAGCCCAGGCTGGACTATCATGCCAACTGTACATGTTTGAACCATGATCGGCAAGTCTGTCGTTGGCAAAGGTGCTTGCAAGATGTTCTTCTACTTCACGCTGAGACAAAAACCATTCCAGCCAAGATCTGAAATCCTGTGTATTATACCATGTTTGAGGAACAGGTTTCGCATCATGTCCTAGTTTCTGGCTCCTGAAGAGTGGTGCATTGCAAACATCAGCTCTTGGAGTATCCTTGGCAAGACAATATTCAGGCATATTGTCCTCATGGTACAAGGTGTTGCATTTGTGGCAACAAGGTGTTCGGATGAGTTTTGGTTCATTGTCTTTGAAATGCCTGTTAAATGCTGTACGGACGTCCTGTGGTATTCGAATCTGGGGAAGATTGATCTGTCTGCCCAGTTGGGCACTGAGTGCTGTCTGGATAAGACCCAAAAGAGTGCCAAGGATGAACTGTGTTGCCTGCAAGATAATGTTTACTGTTTCACGGCTCAGACCAGCCTTTATATCAAGCCAGATGGCAAGGATACAGCAGAATTTCTCGATTGCTGAAAAGTCCACCACAATTTCTAACTGCGGTGTAAGTAGATATGAGAGACCACTACCGAAAATGACACACCTTGAGGCTGCAAGTTAGGGGCCTCCGTTTGGTTTGCGTTGTTGCTTGACGAGGGCTGTTGGGTCGTATTCTCTATCCATTCCATGTCTTTCTCTTTCCGTTCCATTTCCTCGGTACCTTGATGTCTTGCCCGAGTGCTGTAGCTAACTGGGGTACCCCATATTTGTTGCCCATTATCGAGATGAATGTGGCTGGTTTTGCACTTTTGGCAATCGCAAATAATCCAAGCCTGGTCGCTGGACATGGGGGATCAGGGAGGGTGATAAAAGTGGCTCGTGAGCTCGGGCCAGTACTTATGTCGCGATCGATATCACTTATCATAATCAATCAGCGGTTTTTGCTAGGCGTGTGAGCAAAACACACCAGATCCGGACGCGCGACCTTCGGGGCGGGACCCAGGGGAAGCCTCCAGAAGATCGAATCCGGTGGGAGGCCGGTCTACAGAGAGAACCGGGTAGAAAGCGATCTCTTGCGGCACGATCCGAGTCCGCGTAGAATATTGATCAACCCGATGACCGACCGAAATGACAAGTACTGGTTCGCGCTACTTATTCTCCGAGAAAAGCAGTCATAGGCTCCCGACTTCCCCGCCGCCCTTTACGCACATATAGTGGATTGCCGCCACGACTCACCAGTTTAAAAGAGGTATCCTGCTGACATCCTGATTTCCGTCGCGTCTCTGGCGCGATTATTCTTCTTAGACTCTTCTATGGTCTTATTTTAAACTACAGTGTGCCTTTTGAGTCCTCAAAATAATTTATGAGCCCTCAAACGATTCTCTGAGCACTAAAATTATATCTTTCAGCCCTCAGAAGTCTCACAACACAAGTTTGCCTCCAATTACTGATCATGATAGTGTCCGAAAGCTCCAGATCAATTCTATGCGCCCTTCATTTTCGTCCATCTATTCTACTCGCCTGCCCGTCGTCGCTTAACGGATTTTGATTGACATGTTTGTAAATTCTACGCGACTCTACACGTAGAAATTTACTAGAAAACGGATCCGTGACGTCCTCATGGGAAGACTGATCATGAGTCAGAACAGGTCGGAATCGATATCTGACCTGAATCCGGCATGAAATCAGCGTGTTTACATTAATTACAGTCCATAGTCGTCTCCCGACATAGCCCGAGCTCAATCTAACCATCTAATTATAATTATTTACCCAAATAAGAGAGAACCAACGAAAGATATATCTACGTCGCAACTTGAATTTTGTGGAATATTTTGGCGCCGACGTGACATGTGACACATCGTTACTTCTCCTTTTTTAATTTTTAATTTTTTGAGAACGTTATATCAATGTATAGGAAGGCAGAAAGGAGTTCCGGTCTCTTTGCCTTCCCTCCTCCGTTCCACCTCGGCCGGTCGCAGGCACTGAAACAAGGCGTCTAGGCGGACAGTGTCGGCCTCGCTGGCGCCTGGGGACATCGACCGCGGCGCCGATCTTGACGCGAAAGTGGTCGATAAACTCCTTGTCGCCGATGCGATGGGCGTGCCAATCCCCCAAGTTCCAGTCGTCGACCAGTCCGAGGACGTAGACGAAGCCGGGGCCCTCCCGCGCGAATCTGCTGGGAAACCCGGCCAGGCCTGCGATACGAGAGAGCGGCGGCAGGACGTTGCTTGAAGTCCGTGATCAGCGACAATCAAGAGGGAGGCGAACACCCGCTCACATTTGTTTCAGCGTCGGGCGAGCGAGGCGCATGGCGCGCAGTCCGAAGGCGGCGCCGTAGTATTCGCACCATTTAAGGGCGGAGAACGAGGACAGCGACGAGAGGGGCGGCGGTGACGCCGCGCGGGGTCTGCAGAAGCCGGCGCTGCGACGAGACAATAAGTGCGAAACCGAGCGAGAGAAGCAGGCCGGTGAGCCCAGCGTAGATCGTCTTCATCGACGTTGGCGACGCTGATGACATTGGTGGTGCCGGTGGTGGTGGTGGTGCCAGTGGTGGGTGTCGCCGTGCCGCTCCCGACGGATTGAGCGATTCGGGAGGGTGGTGGTTGGAGATTAAAAGCGGTGGGAGGTAACGGGCCTCGCGACCGCGCTTTCATAGGCGGGTCGGAGGCGGGTGCGCGGGGTTCGGAGCGAAGGCGACTCGAGGAGCGTCGGGCACTCGTGGACCACGAATTCGAAGGAGAATCGTTGGCTGTAACAGTGGCGGTTAGGGTGCTGGTGGCGGGGATGGGTGGTGCTGCGGCGTCGAGAAAGACATCGAGAGATTGTCAAAATAGACGAGCGACGTGCAGTCGGGGACCTCGATACCGCCGGAGTGGAGGTCTAATCGGACTGGGAAACCGATAATAAAGTTCGGGGATATGCATGCGAGGTTACATGGCGGGATTTACGAGGACTCAGTGGGGAAGGTCCTGTGGGTGCCCCACGTCGTGCCGCTTCAAGTCCATCAGCTGTAAATGGGTCAGCGATAGGTAATTCTCAAGAAACGTGCAGAGTACCTACACCGCGAGGAACGACAGCCCAGTTAGCGTTCGCGGAGCTCAAACTGTCGAGGACGTGGTGGGGAAGGTCCTGTAGGTGCCCCACGTCGTGCCACTTCAAGTTCGTCGGCTGTAAATGGGTCAGCGATAGGTAATTCTCAAGAAACGTGAAGAGTACGTACACCGCGAGGAACGACAGCCCAGTTAGCGTTCGCGGAGCTCAAACTGACGACGACGCGGTGGGGAAGGTCTTGTGTGTGCCCCACGTCGCGGCCATTCAAGCC
Organism: Mycena metata; assembly: GCA_029378385.1. Taxonomy (NCBI): domain Eukaryota; kingdom Fungi; phylum Basidiomycota; class Agaricomycetes; order Agaricales; family Mycenaceae; genus Mycena; species Mycena metata. The sequence goes on from JARKIB010000304.1 coordinate 119,880, forward strand.
CAGGAGCTGGAAATGGGTCAGCGATAGGTAATTCTCAAGAAACGCGGAAAATACCTACACCGCGAGGAACGACAGCCCAGTGAGCATTCACGGAACTCAAACTGTCGAGGACGTAGTTGGGAAGGTCCTGTGGGTGCCCCGCGTCGCACTGATTCAAGTCCATCGGCTGTAAATGGGTCAGCGATAGGTTTTTTTCAAGAAGCGCGGAAAATACCTACCCCGAGGAACGACAGTCGAGTTAGCGTTCGCGGAGCTCAACTGACAAGGACGTAGTGGGGAAGGTCTTATGTGTGCCCCAGGTCACGGCCACTCAAGCCCAGGAGCTGGAAATGGGTCAGCGATAAGGAATTCTCAAGAAGCGCGGAAAATACCTACCCCCGAGGAACGACAGTCGAGTTCGCGTTCGCGGAGCTCAAACTGTGGAGGACGTAGTGGGGAAGATCCTGTGGGTGCCCTACCCCGTGCTACTTCAAGTTCGTCGGCTTAATTCAAGTTCGTCCGCTGTAAATGGGTCAGCGATAGGTAATTCTCAAGAAACGTGCAGAGTACCTATACTGTGAGGAACGACAGCGGAGTTCGCGTTCGCGGAGATCAAACTGACGAGGACGTAGTGGGGAAGGTCTTATGTGTGCCCAAGCCCAGGAGCTGGAAATGGGTCAGCGATAAGGAATTCTCAGGTGACGATCGATATTCTTGTTCGGCAACGCCGCCGACTGCCCGCTCGGGGGTGAACGACTGCAACTAGCGCAAAGCCAGTCGAAGGAACCTGCAGCGCAAAGCCGCAGACCGGAGATAAAGAGTGGCCTTGAGTTGCTGAATGGCCGATGCTTGCCGCCGTCTAGATGTTGCCCAGGTACCGCTCCGCTCAACCATGCGCCTGCGCCGCCATTTCGCGCAGACACATCTCGACCAGCAACGGCTCTGCGCCCCCGTCGTGCACAGGAAACTATAATCTGCGCCGCCAACTTGCGCAGACATCGCCCACCCGACCCTATGCATCTTTGCGCCGCCGTCTTGCGCAACTTCGAGCTCGCCAACTGGACGTCTGCGCTAACGTTTTGCGCAGGCGCCATCCACCGATCCGTCTGCGCCATTGTCTCGCGCAGGCGGCCACCGAGTTGTTGTGTTGTGGTCAAGAAGTAACGACGTGTCACATGTCACATCGGCGCCAAAAAGTTTCAAGTCGGGGTGGGTGCGCCTCACGAGCGGGGGACGTAGATATTTTTTTCTTTCGTTGCTTCTCTTTTATTCGGGTCGTTCATTAGAAGGTCAAATTCAGCTTAGACTACATTGCGAGACGACTATGGACTGTAATTAAACGCGCCGATTTCACGCTGGAGTCAAGCCGGATGGACTGAGGATTCGAAACAGAAAACAGATAATTAAATTCGGGGATATACATGCGAGGTTTAATGAGTTTCGACAAATTCCCTATCTTCCTTCGCCGTGGCTATCAAAGCATTCACCACATCCACCAAGCCATCGTCCCCGATGGTAGGGTCTTCCGCGATGCGCCTCAGCCCGGTGTCGATGGTGGGTTTGGTCGAGTGCAAGGGGATGACCCAATATTTTACCCCCCCGACACCGAAACAGCGCAAGACATGGATTGTGAAGCGTCCGTCGCTACGTGCAGCACGTGCAACGTAGTCCGTCCATTCCGGCACGCCATCGCCGAGAGCAGCAGCATGGGGTCCCCAGTCGTTAGCCGTCAACGAGTACGCGGCTGTGGTCACCTGTGTAGGCGTGCACTCAAACACTAAGAAGTACCCCGCATCAGGGAATGCTCGCAGGCAACGAGCGATTTGGCACAAAATCCTCGACTGGTGCATGGCGTAGTCGGCGGTGAGCACCGCGCGCATGTGAAGGCGTTCCCAGAAAGTTAACCCGCATTCTGAAATTGGGTACGAGACGTCAGACAATGTCGGTGAATCGAATGAGGGTGACGTACTGAGACTCAGACGGCGATCGAGAGAGCATGACTCCCGGTGTCCGCCCTCTTTCCAGTCCGTCCTTTGACATCCCTCAGAACAGTAATCCGTGCTCCTGCAGGCGGAGCATCGTTTGAGCAGATCTTTTGACATTCGATTGCACTAGTCGGAAGTCAGATGTTATGAAGGTCAATGGAAAGGAGGATATTAACCTTGATATTGTCGCAAGTCGATGAGAGGTTAGACCCCGAGCCGGCGCTAGACTGCCAACGAACGAGTGCCTGTAGCTCTTTCCATGGCCTGGTTTCCAGGACCGAAGAGGTAGAGGCGAGGTCGTCTAGATTCTTCAGAGCACTTTGCATCGACCGAAGACGACGGGGGTGTACGATGATGCTAGGGAGGAGATCGCACAGGAAAAATGTTATGTGGTCTTGGGTTTCTGTGATGGATGCGCAATAGACCATGCTACGAAGCAGGAGCCCCAGTGCCCGATCTAGGGCTTTATCGAGGGTACTTCCCAGGACCGGTCGACGATGCAATATCTGTCGCAGGAGGCGGAAACACCAGTTGATCGCCACGAAGTCGCCGCTTTCGCAAAGGGAAATAACGGTGTGCAGGATGGACTCGATGACACCTTTCTGCAGCAGCGCCGACAAAAACATGACCATGACTCCAGTGTCTCCTTCTGCAACCGATTCGATCGGGCGAACGAACGTATCCATGAGTTGCACAGCCAAACACCTGTTGTCGCCCGGTTGTTCAGCCACGATATGGCGGATGTGTCTTGTTACCGAGGAGGCAAGAGCTCCGCAAGAGCCACCAACGCCCTCAGACAGTTCCTCGAGCATCTCAGGATCGAAGTCTGAGCGGGTTAGGATTGCCAAAATGACACGCAGTCCAGGCCCATCCGCATCTGCGAGTGTGAAGCTCCAGGAACGGCCGACAACGGTATAGAACCCAGGAGTCCTCTTGCTGAGATCCACGGCCTGCTGGCCGCAGATGCAAGTGAATGATAGTAACTCCGAGACCCGTTGTATCTTGTCGTCGTCGCGGGCCCGCAGACCAGGTAGATCGAAGGAGAGGCGGTAGGTGTCGAGGAACTGAAACCAAGCCCACAGGCGGGGCCACAGATCCAAACCCGCAGCGGAGGGAATGTCGACGTCCGACCCTAATTGACGGAAAAGTTCCCAGGCCAGCAGCGCACCGGTAATAACTGGACCAAGGTCCCTGATATCGGACTGTTCACCAAAGGCGTCGATATCCGCGGGTGTCGGAATTCTGGCTGGATCCAAGAGAGTATACACGACGGGAAGCACGGAAGTTTTTGTGCTTCTCCCAACGATCGAGCGCAAGGTTTTCAGGTGGGCCAAGGAGCCGTTGGCCGCTGCCAGTGCCACTCGCTTGAGGGAGTTAGCTGAGGCGCAGGTCCGCGAAAGGATTCACATACTCTGGTAGTAAACGGAAGGCCATCGAGGGCAGCGATTTGCAGGGCTCGATGCATAGGCGGAGAAAGTTTAGGGTCGGTTGTGTTGTAGGTCAAGAAGGGAATGAAATATACATAATCTTGCGACCTGACTTTCACAAAGACACAAAGAACCGGCATTCGGGCCTTGTAAGATCGAATCATGACCGAATTGCAGCGTGTTGCTTGTCGGAGACGCAGCACCGCTGAGAGAAAGCAGATATTCCATTGCCGGGGGACCAACTGGCGCAAAGCTAGTCAGTTTGAAGCTGCAGCGCAAAGCCGCAGATAAAGTCAGAACCAAAGTGGACATGTCCGAACTTGAACGGCAATTGTTTGGTTCGCAGACCATCAAAGCTGATCCCAAACATCTGTATGTCTGTTCGGTCCACCTGGGTCCCAACTTGCATCCGTGGCTTTGCGCTACGTATTCTTCAACTGGCTTTGTGCTGGTTTTACTGAGCGCCCGCCTTTAATTTCCAAGATCTCAAGTTCTCGATAGAGCATAGCGTCGGATGATGATAGGCGGAAAAAAATAATTCAAGAGCACTAGACACGAATCGAACGCGCAGCCGGGTTCTGGGGTCAAATTGATCAAACCCTCAGCAACTCGCAGTGGTTTGACGCATACGTATACCATGGTCCCCCAGACCCAGACCAAACAACCTCTCATGTCGACCATCGCAGATGTGCTTCCTCAATTTTACGGTCCATGGTACCTCACAAACTACGGGACACTCGTCCTGGATGGGTGAGTACATTCAACGCGGAGGATTTGAACACACTGACGTGGAAGCCAGAGCTCGCGCGCGTGAACAAACGGAGGATCCTCCTATGTCGGACCCATTCGAGCAGAGCGACTGTCCTTGCTACACCGCGAGCGACTTCAAAACCATCTTGAAGTATCTCCCGAATGTCCCCGACTTGCGCGCGAATTTTCACCGCAGTGCTTTCGGGACATACGAACTCGTCAAACCAATTTTCTTCGTGGTGGAGGGCCACGACCACATCTTCGAAAGCGCGTGCGTCTCAACGAGTCTAACTGTGGTCCCAGTCTAATTCAATTGATAGATTAGAGGCCCAAGCCTTCCACATTTCTACCGGCGACCCATCACTCGGCGTGTACGCCCTCGCCAACCGCAAAGATGCAGAGCACATGCTCAATATCGACCACTTGGTCGCGCAGCATCTGGAGGAGACCGTAAATAAGATGCTGTTGAGCATGACGACGATTTGAATACCTCAGTCTTACTTTTGCGTTTGCTATTGTGCCTTTCTCTCTTGGACTGCATTTGCCTGCTTGCTTATATCACTAAATCACTGAATTTCATCTCATTGCAACAATGTGAGGCTCCAGGACGAACCTGAGGGGAAATGAGCCAATGCAGTCATGAGGGCAACAAGGATACCGACCACAGGCGCGGTCATCCATAAGAATTTCCTACCCGCCGAGCAACAGATTTCGTGGTCACCGGGCCCAAACTTTTAGGGGCGGGGATGGCCATGTGAATTCGAATTATCTGTTCCCTGTTTCCCACTCCTCAGTCTGATCCAACCTGAATCCATCGTGAAATCGCCGCGTTTAATTACAGTCCATAGTTGTCTCGCAATGTAGGAATGCCATTGTAGTGAATGAATAAAAAGAACCATGAAAAAAAATCTATCTACGTCCCCCGAGCGCCTGCGCAGCCCAGGATGCTCGTGAGGCGCGCCCGCCGCCCACTTGGTTACTTTAGCGCCGATGTGACATGTGACACATCATTAGTTCTCCTTGACCACAACACAAGAAGTCGGTGGCCGCCTGCGCGCGACGATGGCGCAGACGGATCGGTGGATGGCGCCTGCGCAAAACGTTAGCGCAGACGTCCAGTTGCCGAGCTCGAAGTTGCGCAAGACGGCGGCGCAAAGATGCTTAGGGTCGGGTGGGCGATGTCTGCGCAAGTTGGCGGCGCAGATTATAGTTTCCTGTGCACGACGGGGGCGCAGAGCCGTTGCTGGTCGAGATGTGTCTGCGCGAAATGGCGGCGCAGGCGCATGGTTGAGCGGAGCGGTACCTGGGCAACATCTAGACGGCGGCAAGCATCGGCCATTCTGATCAGCAACTCAAGTTTTTGCTCCATAATCCGCGGCTTTGCGCTGCAGGTTCCTTCGACTGGCTTTGCGCTGGTTGCAGTCGTTCACCCCCGAGCGAACAGTCGGCGGCGTTGCTGAGCAATATCGATCGTCACCTTTCCCCGCCAACTCAAGGACGTGCAGTCGCGTTTCAACGTCCTTTCGCGTTCTGCGACTTTCAGAAGCTCCGCACGCACCGGTGTCGCCGAGGTCGGTTTTTCTTCTCGAGTCGATGATTTGATTTTGACCATCCTACCGCACAGGTCTATCATGTCTTTCCCCGCCCGTTCGAGACTCGCGCTCATGGTGCGTTGCCACTATCTGAAGCTTTCGGTAAGCCTCTCTGCACTCGCTACCCCACACAAGTTGAGTTGACATTTGTCTTTACAGCGGAATCGAATTTTGATATTTTATTTATAAAGCTCCTCGACTTGAATCAGTGCGACGTGAGGCGCGCATGGGACCTCCCCACCCCGCCCTCAACCATTTGCACCCGGCGAACGCGAACTCCGCCGTGGCGGGTGGTTTGTTTCGTTGGGTCGAGTATATAGATTTCAAACTGCCAAGTCTTTACTGGCACAGGTGGGGGGACAGGTGACGCACGATGCGTTTTACGGGGTGCTGAGCTCGTGTTGGCGCTGGGCTCTCAACTTATTTTCCAAGTTTGACGAGCTTGAGGCAGACCGTTCGGCCACATTTCATCCTGATGCGTAGATATTGTATATTGCCTGATGTGTTCCTTGCTACACATACTACCGATGTACCTATCCATCTTGAGCAATCCATTTCTCCCCGAGTGCAGTGTGTCTTGAATGTCCAGGTGTAGTGACAAAACGCTGTCACAACAATCACGTCGACCATCATCCATCGCAACCCCAATGCGGCATGTCCTTTCAGAGAATTTGGGAGGTGGTGAAATTTTTCGGTCCTTGGGGTCAACTGAACTGTAAAAACTTGGTGCATTTGTGATAGTATTTACTGTACATGGCCGTATTTTATACTCTCAAGTATGATACGGTCTAATTTTATAGGAAGCGAAGCGGCACATGACCTGTACATATAATTCGGATACTGAGAAAATTATCTACACCCAATGCCACCTCCTGGCTCGCCAAAATTCATGTGATCACATTCTGGGGCTGATTCCGGTTACTTGACGATGAAAAGAAACGAAGGGGAAAATATTAAGGTAGGCCTGCTTCCGACCAGGCAAAGGGTCGATAATGCGAAGCTCTTCGAGCTGACATCCCGAGCGGGAAACAAAGGCCTGCAGATCATCAACAGATGGCGTGTGCAGGTACGGTTCAGGGATGCGAAGAACACGGAGGGCAGGGAGGTGCATCTCGGCGAGGGGAAAGATTTCCCACACCGGATCTTCCCCTTCTTCATACATCGAGAAGGCGAGGGTTTCCAGATGATGGAGGGTGAGGGATGCGGGAGCATCTGTGAGCATTTCACGCTGCATATGGGTCACTTCACAACGAATGAGGGTAGGCGTCTCCTCCAAAAGCAGTCTCCAGTGACGATAGTTGACTCGATTGCATATAAGTGTCGTAATATGTTTCCACGGCAGATCGACGCGGAGGATGCCACTGCGGAAAAAGTGGTGGAGCTCGACGGTGTGCAGAGAGGGGACGTTTTCGCGCCTGATGAGTGCCTGTTCCCGGCCAAAACGGTTGCACCACAATGCGAGGCAGCGGAGTTTCGGCATCGGGGACTGCAGCAGCTCAAGGTCATAGATCGTCCTCATAGATAGCCCGAGCTCGAGGCGCTGCAAGCGATCGAGATGCGGACGAATGATCTCCAAAATTTTCCCGACTCCTTGCTGTCCGACGGTAGCGCCAGAGTGAATCGAGATCGAAAGGGGATTGGGGTGGGAGCGAGGCAGCCAGCTTTGCGCTAAAGCTAGATTGTTCTGAAGGGATTGGTAGGTTGGCCTGAGTGAAATGTTGCTCCAAAGTGCTGGCAGAGCCAAGGCGATAGCTCGCCAATGGCGGCATATGTGGGTCAGCGCCGTCGGATTCGAATATTCAAAGTCAGATGAGGGATGTATCGTGTGTTGGAAAATCTCGGATGTGATTTCATTTGGCAGCGTGAGGACTGGGTATCTGGAGCCATCAAGCTGCTCCGCATGGGACTCCCTCTCAAGCTGCAGCCCTGAAACCTCGCGATCGATCTGGAAAATACGAGCGCGACGTGCAAATGGAGACAACGCCCGATTAGGTTCCTGCAAAGAACGAAGGTGAGCTTTGGAACGCCTCTTGCTTGATGATCCACTACTCACAGGCGGGTTGCTTAACTCCGGACCTGTACCCTGCACTTTCTCTTCGCCGATGACACGTTGTTTCTTTTGTTTCTTTGAGGTTCCATTGATGCGCCGTTCATTCACGGAGGGCAGGGATTGATGTCGTAGATGCACCGATATTTGACTTCGGCGGGGTCGGTCGAGCTGCTTTGGTCTGGCCTGCGTCTGAGACCTGGTTCGGGAGCGGGTAACAGGGGAGGTCGACACTTGAGAGCGCGTAGTGACTGGCATGGTCAAATGGACTTTGAGCTGGATCAGCAATGCTGCTGCCCGAGATAATTGAGGCCGTCTCACCGATATTGAGCAAGGTTGGTAAAGCAAAAGAGATGGGGCGACAGCCCTGATCACACAGACCTATAAGGATACAATCACAAAGAGCACAAACCACAAACGCTTTTGTTTTGGGGATCAAACTTTCAAAGGGGAGAGATTTGCAAGCCGCAGACATGAGTATCTAAATCAGGGTTTGTAGGAAAGATGACTGCTCGGAGGCTCCACCTCGCCATGAACGCAGGAAAGATTTACAACCTCTCGGCCGATGTCTCCGAGGGAAAAAGACGCAGGACCGTTGAAAAGCCAGATATTCCATTACCGGGGGACCAACTGGCGCAAAGCTAGTCAGTTTGAGGCTGCAGCGCAAAGCCGCAGATAAAGTCAGAACCAAAGTGGACATGTTCGAGTTTGGACAGCAATTGTTTGGTTCGCAGACCATCAAAGCTGATCCCAAACATCTGTATGTCTGCCCGTTCCACCTGGGTCCCAACTTGCATCCGTGGCTTTGCGCTACAGGCTCTTCGTCTGGCTTTGCGCTGGCGGAAACACTGAGTGTCGAATCCTTACTCTCTGCAATTCCGAACGGTCTGTACAAAATCCTTTCGATTTCTCAACAAGTCCAACTTGAAGTTCTCCATGGCACCTCCAAAGCAAATCGCCGAAAGGCGCACTAACGCTGGCAGTCCCACTCCCGACAGTCCGGAGCCTTTGTTGCAGGACATGCGGCCGCCTGGAGCACCGACGACGCAGACTGCACCCGACAGCCGACCCCGGCCCTCCCTAAATGATTTGGCGACACAGCACGAACTGTTTGGTCATACAAAGCGTCTGCATTCGACGTTACACGAAAAGCTAAACATACCGCACTGCATCGAAGCTTTCCAGTGCGAAACTTGCGGGGCATATTTCAAACATCTTCAGGAGGCTCGGTTAGATGATGGCCGGCGTTCGGGGCTGAAACTACGTTCGAAGCAAAACCAGCACGAAAGTAATGACGAAAGCGACGACGACGACGGCGACGAGGACGACGAGGACGAGGGCGAGGGCGAGGACGAGGACGAGGAACCCGAGCTTATGAATCCGGAGGACGAGTCATTGATGGACCCTTTATTCCGCCTGCAGGATCTCCGGGGAAAGATGCGTGCCATGGCTTGGTTTAATTCTGGTGCAGAGCGCAGTCAAGACGCGGGGGGTTTTGCCGCCCTCTCTATGCAGCTGGCCACAGTCGAGCAGAAGAAGGAGGACACGATCTCCCAAAACGCAGAATTGCAGACCGAGCTGCAGGCTGTCAAAGAACACGCCGACAAAACTTGCGCGGATCTCCGCATGCGGCTCGCTGAAATCGAGAAGGGGCGGGGCGATGTGCTCTGTCAGAATGCGGAATTGCAGGCTCAGCTGCAGGTAATCAAGCAAAATGCCGACAACACTTGCACTGACCTGCGTATACGGTTCGAGAGTGCGCTATCAGATGCCGCGAACGCCAGAGCCGATCTGTCGCTCGCCAGAGCCGACGGCGACCAGGCGAGGACTGACCGCGATCACGCGCAGCAGGAACTTTCCTCCGCGCAGCAGAAGATAACATCGCTTTCACAGGAACTCGCCAACATAGACTCCGCCCGCCCACGCAAACGGTCCCACGCCCCTTATATCATTGCCAGCAATATCCCCACTGCCACACACGGCATTCCTCCTCCGCTGACCAGGACGGCCGAAGAACAGCAGTGGGAGGCGCTCCATCGCATGCAGCGTCCTCAGCCTGCTGACCACCCGCTCACCATCGCGCACTTCCTCCAACACAACGAGGAGACGACCTTCAAGGGCATTCCAACGTCGGGTCCAAAGTGGGTGATCGATATGCGCGACGTGCGTGGCTATCGCGAGGTAGCGTCTCGAGTGCCAGTGAAGCCCAGGACAGAAGCAACCCAGGCTCGCTTTTACAGATTCCGCTGTTTAACGCGCGTCCTAGAGGTCCTGGCCGTGCCAGGGAAGTATTCCAACCTGCTCTCTGAAAGCAACAAGCAGGTTGGTCCTGTAGTGTCGCTCACGCCCTGTGTCTTCGGGGAAAAGCCGGAGTCCCTTTCTGACGCCGACGTCGCGGTCTTGCTTGCAGAGAAGGGCCTCACGGTTAGTTCCGCAGACGACAGTTGGCAGTTTTGCTACAAGTATCTTGCCGCACATGCTGCGCAGCCAGATTCGACCACCACCGCCCAAATGCTTGACCTTTGGAGCAGAATCTCCACTGCGTTCCCCCCTCCTGGTCTAAATTCGTCGGACGCGGATCAATACGTGCGTGTCGTTCCGGGAAAAACTCGAAACCGGCGGTGAGAGTCATCCAGCGTCGCCAGTACGAAGGCTGCCGGTGCTTCGTGTCCTTGACTGTCTCACCTAATTTTTTTGCCTGTATGTATATCGTAGACTAGCCCTTGTATGTATTGTACTCGTACATGTATGTCGCTCATGTTGATGATCAATGAATGACCTGAAAACCACAAAAGAAAATATGTTGACGTACCCGAACGCCCGCGCAACCAGAGAGGTGCCCCCCCCCCCCCCCCCGACTTGAATTTCGTGAAGTATTTTGGGCCAAAATACTTGTCACATCGGGCGCCAAAATCCAAAATCTTTGGCGCCCGATGTGACATGTGACACATCGTTACTTCTCCTCACAACGCAACAACTCGGTGGCTGGTGCAGACGTCTAGTTGGCGGGGTTGCGCAAGACGGCGGCGCAAGAATACATAGGGTCGAGCTGGTGATGTCTGCACAAGTTGGCGGCGCAGATTATAGTTTTCTGTGCACGACGGGGGCGCAGAGCCATCGCCCGGCGAGGTGTGTCTGCGCGAGATGGCGGCGCAGACGTATGGTTGGGCGGGGCAGTACCTGGGCAAGATCTAGAGGGCGGCAAGCATCGGCCATTCAGCAACTAAAGTCTACTCTGTATCTCCGGTCTGCGGCTTTGCGCTGCAGATTCCTTCGACTGGCTTTGCGCTAGTTGAAGTCGTTCGCCTCCGAGCGGACAGTCGGCGGCGTTGCTGAGCAAGATGTGAATATCGATCGTCACTCTTTCCCTGCAAACTCGCGTTCTGCGACTTTCAGAAGCCCCGCACGCGCCGGTGTCGTCGAGGTCGGTTTTTCTTCCCGAGTCGATGATTTGATTTTGACCATCCTACCGCACAGGTCTATCATGTCTTTCCCCGCCCGTTCGAGACTCGCGCTCATGGTGCGTTGCCACTATCTGAAGCTTTCGGTAAGCCTCCCTGCGCTCGCTACCCCACACAAGCTGAGTTGACATTTGTCTTTACAGCGGAATCGAATTTTGATATTTTATTTATAAAGCTCCTCGACTTGAATCAGTGCGACGTGAGGCGCGCATGGGACCTCCCCACCCCGCCCTCAACAATTTACACCCGGCGAACACGAACTCCGCTGTCGTTCCTCGGGGTGTAGGTATTTTCCGTGTTTCTTGAAAAATACCTGTCACTGACCCATTTACAGCCGATGGACTTGAAGTGGCGCGGCGTGGGGCACCCACAGGACCTTCCCCACCACGTCATCCACAGTTGAGCTCCGCGAACGCGAACTCCGCCGTCCTTCCTCGGTGTGTAGGTAGTTTGCGTGTTTCTTGAGAATTACCTACCACCGACCCATTTACAGCCGATGGACTTGAAGTGGCACGACGTGGGGTACCCACGGGACCTTCCCCACCACGTCCTCGACAGTTTGAGCTCTGCAAACGCGAACTCCGCTGCCGTTCCTCGGGGTATAGGTACTTTGCGCATCTCCCAGGAAATTCGTATTGCTGACCCATTTCTAGCTCCTGGGCTTGAATGGCCGTGATGTGGAGCACCCACAAGACATTCCCCACCACGTCCTCGACAGTTTGAGCTCCGCCAACGGGAAATCCGCTGTCGTTCCTCAAGGTCTACGTACTTTGCGCATCTTCCAGGAAATTCGTATTGCTAACTCATTTACAGTCGATGGACTTGAAGTGGGACGACATGGGACACCCACAGGACCTTCCGCACCACGTCCTCGACAGTTTGAGCTCTGCGAACACGTATCCCACTGTCGTTCCTGTGTACTTTGCGCATCTTTGCGAAATTCGTATCGCTGACCCATTCACAGCTCCCGGGCTTGAATAGCCGTGACGTGGAGCACCCACAAGACCTTCCCCACCACGTCCTCGACAGTTTAAGCCCCGCGAACGCGAACTCCGCCGTCATTGCTTCTCGACAGTTTGAGCACAACGACGGCGTGTGTCGACACTGGGAACAGCTCCCTCAAGGGAAGGATATCCGAGGGCTTTTCTTTTCCCTGGCTATACAGTAGCCGCTTGCCTTGAAAGATATACGACAAGCGAAACTAATATGCTTCAGGCTGAACCCTGCCGTCTGAGGGATTTGGGAGGTAGTATACGATATACCGCACGTGGGAACTAGACTACACTACCAGCTGAATAGACTATACTACACGTCTGGGATATTTGGGAGGTAGAATACGAAGATACGCCGCATCGATATCAGCCTTCATTTGTACATGATATCGATGCGGCAGGTGGACGGGTCAGCCGTGGCTTTGGGGGAACGCGACACGATAATCGTGAAGGCGGCGCCTGACGCTAAGTGAGGAGGAAAGGAAGAACGGGGCGCTTGCATGCTCGCACTGACTTTTTATATTATTACTGAATTTCCTACTTACCGCCCGGATCATGGATGTGGGCTATTATATAAGAGGAAACGTTGTTGTCTGATCACATCACTTACTTTTCAGACTCGCACCGCCACTACCACCAATTTTCATTTCACCCCAGTAAGTCATGATCATCCTACACACCAAATGCGTCGAGAATCCACACGGCCCATGCGCTGGATCTTACCACAGTTTCCTATGGTGGCGCCGGATGTGTTCCGACGCGTTCAAAGCTACCGTAATAAATTCTGACCCCTGTTTATCGCAGATACCACTTCACTTCTGCTGTGGCAGTGGGGCCTATGAAGCACACGGGGCGCGACGTGTCAGGGTGACCCTTATCGGTCCTCCAATGTGCAGAGCCCTTCTAACCTCACCCTACAGCACCTCCTCCGCCTCCGCCGCTCACCTGCCACGTCAAACACAAAGTGGCACCTATTTTTCCCCCTATGAGCTTTTCCTCCCAGTGTCCACTCGCCCTCTCAAGACAATATGGCTCTCAAGACCTCCCTTGATTTCAACAATCCATTGCTGATGCCGACCTCCACGCACTTTATCTCGCCAAAGGAGCTTTTGCGCACCAAGTCCATTCGCCGTATCGCCGGCTTTCAATCAAGTGCGTGCTTTTATAGTTTTGAGCTCGTTTCACACCAAAGGCTTCAAAGGTGGATTTGCACTCTATGCTCATTAGCTCTATCGTTGCTACTGTCGAATTCTGCGCGCCCTATTTGAGCACCATCCCGATCTTGTCCACACCTTCGACAAACCCACAGGACCTTCCCCACCACGTCCTCGACAGTTTGGGCTCCGCGAACGTGAACTCCGCTGTCGTTCCTCGCGGTGTAGGTACTTGCGCGTTTCTTGAGAATTACCTATCACTGACCCATTTACAGCTGATGGACTTGAAGTGGCACGACGTGGGGCACGCACAGGACCTTGCGCACCACGTCCTTAACAGTTTTCGCCCGGCGAAGGCAAAATCCGCCGTCTTTCCTCCAGATGTAAGTACTTTGCGCATCTCGCAGGAAATTCGTATTGCTGACCCATTCACAGCTCCTGGGCTTGAATCGCCGTGACGTGGGTTTCTCGGGGTGTAGGTACTTTGCGCATCCTCCAGGAAATTCGTATCGCTAACTCATTTACAGCCGATGGACTTGAATGGCCGTGACGTGGGGCACCCAAAAGATCCTCCCCACCACGTCCTTAACAGTCTTCGCCCGGCGAAGGCAAAATCCGCCGTCGTTCCTCCAGATGTAAGTACTTTGCGCATTTTTGCGAAATTCGTATCGCTGACCTATCCACAGCTCCTGGGCTTGAATCGCCGTGACGTGGGGCACCCACAGGACCTTCCCCACCACGTCCTCGACAGTTTGAGCTCCGCGAACATGAACTCCGCTGTCGTTCCTCGGGGTGTACGTACTTTGCGCATCTCCCAGGAAATTTGTATCGCTGACTCATTTACAGCCGATGGACTTGAAGTGGCACGGCGTGGGGCACCCACAGGACCTTCCCCACCACGTCTTCGACAGTTGAGCTCCGCGAACGCGAACTCCGTCGTCCTTCCTCGGGGTGTAGGTACTTTGCGCATCCCCCAGGAAATTCATATTGCTGACCCATTTCCAGCTCCTGGGCTTGGATGGCCGTGACGTGGGGCACCCACAAGACCTTCCCCACCACCCCCTCAACAGTTTCCGCCCGGCGAACACGCAATCCGCTGTCGGTCCTCGGGCGTAGGTACTTCGCGCATTTGTTTTGGGAAATTCTTATGTCTGACCTAATTACAGCTCAGGGCCGTAGATGCGAACCAGAACAATGCGATCCTATTGAAGCAGTGTTAAATAAAGAGATCTAGAATTGTGTGGAAGTTCCAGAGAAGTAACTACAGGCACAGTACGGTAGTTGTTAATGTTCACTGAATCCATGGTCGGAAGACATCCAAGGCGGGCCATCGGAAAGGTAAATCTATGGCGTCGCGGCTGTTTCGCACAGTCAAACCGACGGAGGGTCTAGGAGTGTGGCCCCACGGCGATGGTTCATCAACGGCATCCTCCATGGGCCTGTTCTCAATTGAAACATGAACGGCCTGTGAACTCCCCAAGGCGGTTTCTAGCTCTTTTAGAACTGTAAAAAACCCGAAAAAATGTATTTCGCACGCAGCAGTAACCGTACCGAGGGCCCATGTCGCGGCCTCGCTCACGAAGGATTCGACGGGGCGGTCGGTTATGCAGACGGCCAAGTGTCGCAGAACCCCGCCCTCGATTGCGATGGTAGAGCATACCAAAATGGAAGCCTTGCACTTGTGACTTCCCTCGAGTCCGAAACTGGTGCTCAGGGGTCTCAAGACTTGAAAGGGCTACCCCGCGACAGCCAATGCACCTATGCGCACAACACACTGAGGGGGTGCCTTATCCATGCCGCGACGCACAATTCTCGTTTCGCAGTGGCCTACGACATCTGGTAAATTGCACGTGGGGGTTGCGGGTCGAATCGGACAACGACCGGGAGTAGAGCGCAAGTTAGGGGCCCAGGAGCATCGGCCCCCAAATTTCGTTTTCACCCACGATCACTCAATAGGCTCGTGCTCAAATTTTACACAGGGACAAAATGCTTGAAGTTGCTTTGCAAACAACAATATAGTCATCAGTCAAATAATCTCAAATAATGCTTTGTTTCTCGTACCTAACTCTGGCAGCCATGCGACCCTGCGGCTCGGTGAGCGTCTCGTGAATCCAACCGGTATTTTATTTTTTTGTACTTGATGTTGTTGGAGGCGCAGGCTGTTCTCGCAGGTGCTCGAGGGTATCCGTAGCATACATCTGATCATGACACATGTATGTAGTACGGACCCCGGCTGTTTCTTAACGGGACCGCGTCGGTAATCTACCTACCTACCTAGACTCGTTACCAGTCTGCGCTACGGCAAAAGAGAGGGTGAGGTTGTTTGCCGTAGACAACCCATCACCTTCCTTTGCCGTAGTGCAGACTGGTAACGAGTCTACTACCTACCTACCTTTGCTTATAATAATACCTCCCCTTCCCTTCGAATCCTTCCCTGAGTCCATACCGCGCCGCCGCTGTCCCTAAGTAACTCTTGAATATATCATTTTTGCCAAAAACACTGTGGGAACTGTGGTTAGTCGATTACGCGGGGATTGAGTTGAATTGGAGGGAAGGAGATGTTCACTTGGATTAAGATCAAGTAAAAACTCCAAGGGTTTGACTTAGAAACCCGAATACTCAAAACGAAGCGCCCGCGGGGCATTCCATACAAGCTGTGAACAAAATCAAGTTTAGCGCGGATTTATATTCAAGTTCGAAGCAGAATTGAAGGTGGTAAGTACCTTCGTTCCAATTCAATCCAAACTCACGCCAATTTGGATTTCACCTGGATTTGGTGCGTTCAATGTGTGCGCGCGGGCAGAATTGGCCCCTATTAAATTGAGAGGTAAGTGGGGATTCAATTGGGAGATGATAAGCTTACTTGGTGCCAGCGCGGGGACGGGGTTTGCATTCAAACAACGTTGTTCTCAACGACGTTGCCTGCGACGAAGCCATGTCACATAAACTGGTTTGAATTACCTGGCAGTAAAGTTGACAGCAGTAAAGTTGAACGGCGGCGGGGCGCTATCAAGTTTCGCATAGATATGAATGACCAAGCAAGTAACAAGCAAGGTGGGTGGAGCGAAATGGCACGGAACGAAGGCCAGTAGTGCGATGAATGCATTGATTCAAAAAAGCTTACCTTAGGGGAATAGATTCGAGTCCGCGCGGAGTTTGATGCTGGATTGAGATTATGTTGCGGCGCGGCGCCGAAACCCAGTACTGAGAACTTCGCAAGTCAGTAAAAGGCAACGAAATTGAACAGAATGAACGAAGGATTCATACTAAAATCTTGAACCCGAGCCATTGAAAGGCAGGATAAAGTTGATCAAACCGGCGCTGAACTGGACTTGAACTTGAAGAGCAAGTCAGCGTTGAGGAACTTTGGACGAACTTGGAAGCAATTAACCAACAATATATGGATACTGGAACCCGTCATTCAGGGCCTTCGGTGCAGGGCTGAAAAATCCATGGTCAGTTAAACGGGGAAGAAGACACGAACTCACCTTGAATCCAGTTGAACTCAACGTTGGCCACCGCCAGCTAAACCACCTCAAAGTCGAACCGACTGACTAAAAGACAATCAGCCACGCACTAGAGCACCTCAAAGATGAATAAAGCTTACCTCAAGGCCAAATCGAAGGTAAATTCGAAGTTTCCTACTTCGGCGCTCAACACCAAACACCGAAAAAGGAAATTCCTGCTTGATGATTTGGTCCAGGTCGACTTTTAGGAACTGAAGCTCAAGTGCAGGATCTCTTATTGCCGACTTTCGTCAGTGCCGCCTGCCCCTCAATCCTGTGGTTACCTTCTGACTGCCGTAGTACAGTCTCATTCTTGCATTTTTCTAATTCTCGACCCGTGCGCAATATGTACATGTATTTTGTGTGTTACTCACTTCCAGCTCATGTCGGCTCCTCATTCTTAATGAGCCGCCCAGTCGAGTCCAACGCGTGAGAATTCTGGCACTAGTCACATGGCTTTGCGTCAAGCGGAGGTAAAAAAGCCTGGGTTAAAGGGAGGAATACGACTTGGTAGTTGACAATATATTCGTAGGACATGGCTATAAAATTCGGTTTCGACGAGCGCCTACGCAATCTTCACTCTCTACTCTCCACCATAACACCCTACCTGGTAGGTCGTTTGCACTCAGCTCTTTTGCAGGTTTGACCGGTCGGAGAAGATGGCGCCTGGCCGTACATTGAAGTTCTTCATTCGAGCGTTTGAGTCCCACGACCACGCGCGCATCGCAGACCTGTAAGCGGCTGAAATCAATGTATCTGCCAATTTTCCATTGAATTTCGGCGACTCACAGGTCGGATCCATATGACGACGGCCCCGGCTTCAACTATCTCGTTCGTCGCCGCCGGAGGACGGACATCGACGCCCTCAATCTCGGCGTCATCACGCAGGCCCAGCTCGACGCGAGGACGGAATACAAATGGGGAGAAACCGAGCGGCCGATCACGAAGAGGCAGCGCGAGTACCGTCGATGTGAGGCCATGTACGAGATCGTGTGGATCAGAATATACAGCACCCCGGTGCGCAAGCTTTCAGGTACGGTTTCCCTTTATTTTTTTGTCGTTTCGTATTCATTCTAGGCTCCACGCGACCAGAGGGACTGGTACACGCCGAATTCCGAATCGCTGGCCTCCAAGCGCCCGACGTGTTGTGCTCTTGCGGTACGAATCACCGTGAGTGGTTCTTGCTGGATCCGATGGAGGGTCACCTCATATGGGCCCAACAATGTAAAAACAAATGGCCTTGGCCATAAAACGCAATGTAAAATATCTGCGATTTTGCAAAAACACCTGAATCACTGCGTGTAGAGCTCTGTTTACATCAGAGGCGCTTGCCCGGCACTCCGGCAACACCACGGCTTGCCCTCTGCCTTTTCCCACCCACCTCGGCATCAAATAGGACCGCCCGGCACCGTAGCCGCCCTCGGGAAATCCCGATAAATGCATTTATAAATGCATTTATTTGCGCGTTGCTCCGGCACCGCAGCCGCCTTCGGGAACCCCCGGAGAAATGGATGTATAAATGTTCTCGCCCTTTGCCGGTTTACCTATTGGGTGATGGGTGCATCAAAAGCGGGTGTCATTGATGCCATCACCCAATGTTCATCTTTCTTCCGCAAAAAAATAATAATATAGCACCTCTCCGCACAATAGCACATGTACATAATCAACACAATAACCTCCTAAAAGAAGGGAAAACATACACGTAATATGTGCGTCACCCTTTGCGAAAACCTGGAAACACCCTACCCATACAATGCCGCCGTGGTCAACACAAGGAAATCAGAGAGAGGGAGACCGAAAAACATACCACGTAAAACTTACGTACGACTCGGGTTTACAAACCTCTGCGGCACCCGCCCGCTGGTCCTTGAGAAAGAGTGCCCGAGAGGGTGACCAGCCCTAGCCTCTCAGCATATGCGCCAAAGGAAATCGGCCGCCGTGGTTGGATTGGGGGGTTTGTCGACAGAAAACACATACCACGTACAATGTACGTACGCCGTACGTATGTATTTCACAGAATCAATGGAAATCGGCGGCCCCGCCCGATGCTCCTTGTGAGAGAAGAGACATCAGAGGGCGTAGATTGAACCCCCCACTCCGACAATGCCTCAGATGCCTCAGCATCGTTGGGAGAACAGAAAGAAAAATGCATTACCAGCATATTACGTGCATCGGGTATTACATCTCCTCATCCTCGCCACCCAAGAATAGCTCTTCATCGCTGTAGGCCCCGCGCTCGTCCGCATCTGCTGTCCCATCCCATGCCGCGTCGGACTCATCGCCATCCTCATCCTCATCCTCGTCGCCATCCTCGCTGTCCCGCTCCTCGTCGATGCCCTCCGGTATTGGCGCCCTTGGCACCTTGCGCTTCTTGCCATTGGCAAGTCGAGGCTCCGTAAACGTAACTTCCGCCTGCTTCTTCATCTCGCGGAACATTCGAGCGCTCTTGGCGGCATATGCTTTTGCGCCTTGCAAAAACCCCGCCTCCGTCCCTCCCGTCGGCAAAGCCATCCCGCGCTGCTCCCAGACAAATGCGTTGTGCTCAAAAGACACGAGGAGGCGTCGCTGCTCCTCCTGGAGAAGCTGTACCTCCTCCTGCCAACGGCGTTTGCGCGCATATGCCTTTGCCCACTCAATTCGAAGTGCTGAATACAATTTCCCGTCAGAATCACGTCGAGAGATTGGACGAAGTAAAGAATGAATAACGTACCACCTTCCAGATCCCCATCCGTACCCTCCGTTCCCGCAACCGTCCAGATCCAAGAAATCTCCCGTACGCTCTCCCCCCCGCGCGCAGCCCTTTCGCCGTCTTCGCCGTGGTCGGATTCACCGTCGGTGGGAGGTGTAGGGGGCCGCAATTCACCGGCCTCGATCAAGCGCCGTTGGCGCTCCAGGCTGCGCGCGTCCTGCCGCTCTCGTCGGCGCTGGCGTTTTGAGAGCTCCTCCGCATCTTCCAACAGGCGAATGTCGCGCTTTCTGAGCTTCTGCCACCCATGCACACCGTTGTTCAGCCGCGCAAGAGCATCCCACGCTGCCTGGTATTTCTCCGAGTGCAGCCGAATTTTGCTTTCGTTGCGCGTAACGATCGTGCGGGAGCGGGTATTCGGCCCTTGGTGCCGCGAGTGAATCTTCTTGTAAGTGAGGAGGCGCGATTTGACGTGGAGTTGGTTTCGCAGTCGCACAAGTGATGCGCGACACTGGGCATGGCGAGCACGACCCTCGATGTCTGCTAGACCGGCCGCACATCCTGTCGTTCGCTCGTCCGCGCTCAGAGAAGACGGCATGAAGAGGGGAGCATCCTCTGGTAGCTCCGACGCATCAGGAGCGGTACGCGCCGCACGCGCCGCCGCCTGAAGTGCAGCTGGGGTGTACACTGCCTGCAGTCGACGGAAACGTTGTATGCCGCGAGTGAGTTTGGTCCGTATGCCGGTAAGACTGATTTGCTGGCCGGTCGTTTTGGCTTTCTTCAGCTCAGCTTGGATTCGGACGCGCCGTCTGTAGTTGATTAGTTGTCGAACGGGCAGGAGTTGACCGGGACGTACTGTTCTTCCTCCAGCGCTAGCCCGGCGTAAATAAAAGAGCTGGGGCTAACGTCGTGCAACGCGGGAACTCCCAACTCGGCGCGCTGCGCTTCCTCCGCCGCAAACTGCAACCGAACTTGTCCCTCCGTCAGCCCTACCCAATGCGCAAGTCAGTGTCTCGTTCTTTTCAGCTCTCAAACCGTTAAACGCACCTTTGACTTCGATGGCGTACGGGTTCTTGCACCGATCTTCCTCCTTCAACTCCGCATCCGGCCCCAGCTCCTGCTGCACCTCAAAATCATCCACCATCTTCTTCCAGACCGGAATCCGCTCCTGTTGTTGCTCGGAGAAGAGCTCGAACGCTTCGACTTGCTTCGCGGATTCGATCTTGGCGGTATCGAGTCGACGTCGAAGTAAACGAGCTGCTTTTGGCATCAGTGTGGATCGTATCTGAACAAGGAGAGATTCATACGGAGAATGGTCAACTTGACCCAGTTCCAATAATTCCAGTGATCGTCGAGCGTATCCCACCGAAACCCTGGACCCTGCTCCCTCGTGCTCGTCGCCACCCCGCCAATATTCGCCCAAGGCCGTTCAAACCCCCCGCCATCGGTTTGCCCCGCCCCGGCCAAGAAACTCAAGGAGAAAGCGAGGCGACACGCCAGAATATGCGCGTTGATATGCATTTTCGGAATGACGAAACGCATAATCTTGAGCGCTAAGCTGAGTCGCAGTAAGGGGGGGAGTGAGAGGAGGCGTTTCTTGAGGGACTTCCACCACTGGCAGACGATATCGTACGAAATCACCTTTCTGAGGCGTTCATCGAGGTGTCGAAGGATAGAGGCGAATATGTAATCCATGTTTGCGTATCTGAATTCACGTAAGACAGTGAATCTGTGATTAAGAACAGCAGCGACACATACCTTTCCCCTTTTTGAAGGTCGCCAACACCGTTGGGCTGCACGAACTCGTGGCGCGCGCAGACTCCCATCCCCACTCCGGTGCTGCTGTAGCCGCGAGAAAATTTGGTATTTGCGTAATCCAGGGCGGCCAAGCCGCTGCATGTACTGATCTGGATTGTCAAGTTCACGTTAGCGCGCCACCTTCCAGAATCCGTGTCCGCTGCTCACCTCCTTCTGGTCCGTGACACTGAGTAGATATTGGCGGTAGGGTTCGCTCTCCGTGAAGTACGCCCACCCCGTCCCAAGCCCTGGATCCCGCCGTTCACTCGATATCAACCGTCGTTTGAGGCGGAAGCAGGCATCGAGCGCGAGAAATAGCACGTAAAGGAATCTGTCAACAAAAGTCAATTAATCGTGCCAAGCGAATAAGAAATGTACTGGTCCGCAAGAGCGCGCAACCGCAAAAGAATGAAAATAAGAAATCGTATTGAATGCGTACCTTTGTTCTGGTGCTGCGTTCTCCCAATCATTGGGCAGGTTCACACCGGGTCTCGGACAAGCTGGACAAAGAACGGCGCATTCCCCAGGCTGTGTCCCAAAAATCCCGCTCGGGTCGTGCGCTCTCCCCGCACGCTTGAGCATGAGGAGGTGTCGATGCTGCCTCGTCATCCGAAGGAACTCCGGGTAGCGAGTCGAGGGTTTGATGCCGGTGTTGTTGGTGAGCTTTTCGAGCGCCACATAAAAGTCGTACATTGTGGTCTTCGCCTGCAGTGTCTGCGCGTGAAAAAAGTCGAGGAGCTCGAATGTCGCAGCGGTTCCTGGGGTAATGGGGGTCGCGGGGTACCAGCCTCGGCGTAAGAGCTGAACGTAGGGCGTTCCGTGGGAGGCTGCAACGTCGCAGCCGCAGTAATTGACATTGACCTCTTGGATCCCGTTGAGGTGGAGGACGACGAACCCTTCGGACGCGGGCTTGGGTCGCACACACCCGGGGTGGCCGAATTGGATTCGTAAGCCCAACTCCTTCAGTGTCGTCCCGGTGAAGCATACACCATCCCAGCACTGGAGCAAGGTACGTGTCAGCGGCTTCGTCGGACGAGGAACAAAAAATGAGTACATACGTCAATGAGATGCAAAGGATTATACTCATGCATCATAACGCAGCACGTCTGGCAGAACAGCAAATCGCCGTGGCAGCTTTGGCAGCGAAAGCGCGGCGAGCGCTGCGAACACCCCTTCGCCGAGCAAATATCAGTCGGGGCGTCAGCGCAGCCGTCGCGTCGGAGCAACTCTTCCACGCATTGAGGGCGCAAGGGGCGCCAATTCTTCATCTACGCGTCGTGGATGATGAGTGAGAGAGTTACCCGAGGACAGAGCTCAAAATACTTACAGAAGGCTCAAGCATTCCTCCCCCTTTCTTAGATTTCTTCGGGGGCGGATCCGAGGACAGTGGATCGTCACCGAACATCTCATAGCGGTCATCGATGGGAGCTGGAGTGGCGTCGACTATCGGGTTTTCTTGGGCTAAAGGATCAGGGGCGCGCTTGTTTTCCGTCCGTAAACGTTTCACGGGGCTCGGCGGCTCAATGGGCAGCGTTTGGCGGTAGACACGGCGGCCATTGACGGAGGGGCGCTCAACAAGAGTGTCGATAGGTGCATTGATTAGATTGAAGGCTTCGGCCTCCGCAGAGACGTCGTGGTGGTGAAAGCTCAGACCAGAGGTTACTGCGGTCATCTTGGGCTTGCCGCTCTTGCGACGACGACGAATGATGTCCATAGAATGAATAAAGTAGAGAAATGACCCGATCCGGGCGCTACCGTCGTAGAACGACTTGTAGACACCGCGGATTGGGTCAACGCGTAAGTTTCGCGTAAAGTGGGCTTCTGTTTGGCGGCGGCCTCCGTTTGTTTGACGGCGGCCTCCGCTGTCTTTCTGAGCTTCTTTCCGTCAACTCAAACTCAACTGCCCTCAGCATGGTTCTCAAATCAACACGCGTACACTTCACCCAAGTAACCCGCGACAATGTACATAATGAACTGTTTCTCCTCTGGCTTCTCGCTCGACGCCACTCCCAGACGCTACTTAACGGACCAAATTCGCACTTTTCATCATCCACAGTCGCACTCTTCACCCTCCACAGTTGTACTCTTCGCCCTCCACAGTTGCACTCGTTCGTTATTCGCACCCATGCCCGCCGATCGCGCCAAACGGTCCACGCCCACTCCCCGCACCAAAAGAAATCAAAAGAAAGATGGCACCACGCGGGAACCCGCCTTTAAATTCCAGGGCGAACGCCTCGTCTTTCTAAACCAGCGTCTCGAGCTGTTCTACGACGCTACAGCCCGCCGCGACTTGCACCAATTCTGGGTCCGCCTCTTTGCGGAGTACTGGCATATTTTCCCGTGGCGACTCCCCATCGACGAGGACCCCCACTGCGGTATGCTGACCGACTCCAGCACCACTATCAACCACGAGGATATAGACAAGAAAACCGCTATTATCCTCAATACTCAGATGGTGTGGTTTCTCCATCGTTCCTGACCCCGCTAATCCATCCTTTACAGCGCGTCAAAGGATGGTTTTACCATAAGCGCGTACGCGCTAATCTGGGTCTGCCTTGACTTGGTGAGTTGGTTCGCCCTTTTCTTCTTACATTGACGACGTCCACTCCAGGGAACCGCATTCATTGCCGCTACATTCTACATTCAGTGCCGCTTTCTTGATCTGTGAGTTCCTTTGCTTTCATTGCCTGACGACATCTCAGCCATCCTTAGACACAATTGCCCATAGCTTGCCCTAACGCGCCCTCCTGTATTTTATCTTCAATAATTGAATTTCATTTGCTTTCATATTGAATCCCTCCGATCGCGCAAACCAACAGAACATTCATTTATTAATCAAGAATTACACACACCCGCAAGAATTACACACACCCGCACGCTTCCATGTTCCCCATCGTAGGTTGCGGAACGGCGTGTCGAAACATGAATTCCAAATCGGCGTCTGTCAACGTCTGACCTGCATGCTGTTGGAGCTCCGCATATCCCGCCGCGTCGTGTGGGTCATTCAAGTCCAATTCCAAAATCAGGGTGCATCGCTTTAATTGAGCCAGGCACCTGTGGTGCCGTTCAGCATATGAGGATGAACGCAATAGAGATGACTCACGACGTGATTTCCTCTTCACTGAGCTCCGTCGTGGGCTGGGGGGTCGCGTGCTGCAGTACAAAAATCGCGTCCTCGCGTTCAAACTCAACCGGCGAATCCTTCAAGCGGAAGCGGTCGAATGCCGCGCGGTACACTGGGTCGCTTGAATAGCCGTAAACGGCCCCTCGGTGGCGCTCTACATGCGCTTTGTAACAGGCAAATTCAGGGCTGCAAGAAAATTGTCAACTGATCACAATGATTATGTTTATGTTGACAAAACTCACGTTGCTCTGAGACGTTCAGATGAGATTGCACGAGCTTGTCGACTGTCCCGTAGGCGACGCATCCGCTCACGAGCACGACTCCGCTCGGCCTCAGGATTGCGCGCGCGGTACTGAGCCTGCGCTATAGCATGCGGTGTTGGGTTCGGTAGATTCCCGTGGAAAGTTGAAAAATAAAATGTGGGATTTGGAACCGCGGGAGTGGGTGCCTGAGCGGAGGCACCAAGCAAAGGCGTCGTCCAGACGAAGGTGAACTGAGAGGACTGCATGAGGGTGAGCGGATGTGGTGGATATTACGTCTATTGAGACGGATGGAATGACTCACAGCCTGGAGTGCGGATGCGCACAAACCATGTCCGACCACGACCACCAACCGTTCCGAGGGCGGAGTCGCACGTTTTGGAAAGACTTTCACCACCGTCGCCAGCGGCCATCGCGTGCCAATCGAGGCTCTTCGGACGATAGCTTGTACCTTCCCGGCGGCGCGATTCCCACCGCCCACCCCATCGTGACATTTGTTCCCAATCGCGCGGCGCCGATTTTCACCCACATCCAAAACAATGGTTCCCTGGTCTCGTCCTCCGACCCGCTCTCTATCCGACCAGTTCAAGTTTACCGTAAGATCAACCAGCCGCGGGCCAGACGCGACCCAGATCCCCCTCTCGGGCAGCTCCCGGGTGGCCACCGCTACTCCAGCGAATTGACGCGCCGTATCAAGGCGAAACAAAAAGCGCAGCCGAGCGCAGAGGAAATTTTGTTGCAGCGTCTCCAGCAGGGGTTGCACAAGAGACGCCGCGGTAATGCAGATACCAGCCCAACGCGACTCAGGTACGTCGGACGTGTTCGAGAGCTCCCCATTCCAGCCATTGACGTCTAACCTCAGCGTGGAGGCTAGCGTGGAGGCCAGCGGCAGCAAGGACCGTCCCGAGGCTAGACGTCCCGAGGCCAAACGTCGCGCGTATGATCCCGAGGTGAAATGTCGCGGGGATGAAAAGACCAGACTGACGCGCCGCGGGGGCGGGGAAGGAACGCGCGTAGCATGAATAAAATTTGATATCTCTTGTTTTCTGGTTTGGAGTCAGTGAGCAGCGAGCGGGGGAATCTCGAGAAAAGCTTCCATACACGTCAATGCGGGCTTGGCATTTCATAAGCCCTACCCAATTTGGCGCGTTCGTGTTCGCTCGAAGTGCGTCCCAATTAGGCATGTTCGTGTTCGAGCAAAAGAAAATATTGCGCTCGTGCGTCTGTGTCCATTTCACTCAGTTTATTGGGTTACGAATACATCCTATGGTACTTACCTTTGGTCTTGTACAAATCGGAGCGGACGCGAGAAGTGTGCGATGTTCTGGAAATTCGAGTTCAAAAGGTGCTGGGGAGTGCTCGAGTGCTGCATGGGCCAGTTGGCCAGTTTTCGGGCAAGACGATGTTTGAGGGCAAAAAGTTTTTTGGCGGTGACCAATTTTAGCAGAGAGAGCTTCTGCATGGGCCGTAGGTTGAATGTGCGCGCTGGTGCCCCGGCTCGCAAACGCCGTGGATGGATGGGGTCGAAAATCAGTGGAAGTCCCAAAAGGGAAACCGGACCATCGGCGCGACCAACGTAATGACATCACTGGTCGATTTGATTCTCAGAACTGGTGGCGAACCTCAACTCAGAAATTCTCTGGCAAACCTCTCAACTCCAAAACATTTGGTCACGGAGGCGTATTCGTAAAGCAAGCACAACATATTTTAATTGGACTCGGCGAACGTCAATTTAGAAACATATATTTGGCAAAATATATCAAGAGCAATGTATTTGGGATAGGGCGAGGTGAAGTGAGCGTAGTGGGGAAAGCGGATCGTGAAGGCCTGACGATGTATGAATTGAAAGTCAACAGTAAAATGAAATGAAAGAGGACGGACGAGGATGAGGCGTTCGAGGCTTTGTTCTAGAGTTTGGCACGAATGGCGAAGTCCTTGTGGGACGTAGATTCTCTGAGACGTCGCTCTGGGTGAGTGCCAAGTCAAGGGGGAAAATGGGAGGGCTTACTCGTTGAGTTCGCCTTCAAGTGGCGGCATATCCAAGTAGCTGACCGGCTCGTCGTCGGCAGCCTCTTGATCGAGGGAGGATTGATATGTTGCTTCAAATTGCCACATTGGTGGTAGTTCCCCTCGTTGAAAACACCACGGCCGTTCTATCTGCTCACCGGCGAACTGACAGTAGCGTGCGGCCCTAGCTTGATTTTGAGAAACACGGGAAAGAACAGAGTAAGGACTGACCGACGTCGGCGACTAAGTAGGCGCAGGAATAATCGAGCTCGACGAGTAGACTCGGACGCGGACGACGTAGATTCAGACACGGACGACATGGGGGAGATTTAGATTCCAAGAACGCGGACGAAGGAGACAACGTCTGGCACGACCCGAGCAGCTATGAGGTAACAAGTTGCGGGCTCCGCTGGCCTTCAAGCATCTGCGAGGTAAATGTGTCAACGAGAAACAGCCGGAAGCGGCGGGAGAACAGTGGTTAGTACTCACCTACGGCGCACACAATTAGTACCGTCAGGTTGAGTGCAAAAGTTAAGTGATGCCGGGGTTCTAGCTTAATTCCGCTTTTCCACATTTCTGTTTCGGGAACGGTGACACGTAACACGTCTTCCTCTACTTAACCACTAACGGCTGGCGAAAATGTGAAGACTTTACGCCTACGTCCTCACCTACATCCACCATCCCATAACGCTTGCGTCCCACCACCACCTACATCCACCATCCCATACGTTCCTACCATGACCCAAAACAAGTCCACTGCTTCCTCACCTAAAAGCGGCTCCCTTCGTCCGCACTGTGTCCCTCCGTTCTATCCTCACACCCCCGAGCACCACGACGTCTACACCCTGTCTGACGAGGCTACTCAAAAGTTTTATGTCGTCAAACGTGGCCGCGGCGTCGGTTTCTTCACGCACCCGTACATTTTGTTCCTTTTGCCATCGGCGTTTCCTTAAGCTAAACTTGGCTCCAGCGATGACGCGAATATGCAAACCGATAATTATACCGACGGCTCCAAACGCAGCTTCGGGCGCTGGGCTGACGCTCGCGCCCACTGGGATTCAATCTGCGCTGAGGAGCACGACGGTGGTTGCCTCCCCTTCCATCTGGCCGTCGGCTTCAGTATGTCGTGGACGGCGCCTCCTGCGCAGGCTCTCATCACACCCGGACCCCCGCCTGTCGGCCCCACCCCTTTTATCCACGGTGTTACGCCGGCCCTTCCTCCTAGCTCTCCTCCTTCTAGGCAGCATCTCGTCGCGCCCACACCTAGTCCGTCGACGCCCGCAAATACAGCGGCCACTACCCCGTCTAGTTCGTTCAATGCGTCACACCCAACGTCGTCTCCCATCCCTCGTCTTCATCGTGCCCCATTCAGTACGACTCACTTGACGCCTGGCGCCGCCGGCGGGTCTTCGACTCCCGCGGCCTCGGCCGCGAGGGCGAGGAACCTCTGGGCCGCGGAAGGCGTCAATCGAATCTTCCTGTCGAGGGCAGACGCTGTCTTGGCGCTCCGCATGCGCCAGGGCAATCGGACGCTCATGGTTTCCAGCAATCTCGACGAGCTGGAGGAGTGCGCGGCCGGTTCCTCGACCACCCCCCCAGTTGGCTCGCAGGGGTTCAGCAGTCGGTTCTGGGCGGTGCCAGGCTACAAGCAGATCTTCAGCGCCCGCGACAAAGCGCTGGATGCCTTGTTGGCCATGGGGGACGTCGAGGGGGCTTGTATGATGATGTCTGAGGATCTCAATGAGCTCGAGGCGTTCATCGGCGTGTGATGCGCACACTAGCTGCCTCTGGGTCTGTCTCGTCGCTCTCCGTGTCTCTCTAACATTTGTATCGTTCTTCATCGTTCTCACAGTGCTCTTTCTTGATTACTTGTCCACTTCCATGCCTCGTCCCTTGCTCTGTCTCGCTCTCCCTCGCATCTTGATTTGCCATTCGTCCTCTTCCGCTCATCTCCCTATCCACTCGTGTACATTTCCCCCTCCATTCATCCCCTTTGTCTCTCTATTCCTACTCGTCTGCCTATCCACTCGCGTACATATCCCCTATCCCACTCGTGTACATTCCCACTCGTGTACATTCCCACTCGTGTACATTCCATTCCCACTCGTGTACATTTCCCCACTCGTCATCCTTCTTTGCCGCATTTTGCTTGGACACGACACGTAACTCCGCGTACCATCTTGACGTAGTCTTTGAAGTAGAACATAATCTGTGATGTAGCTCTGTGCTTGAATGTTACTGAGATTTTGTGTACGAAGTGCGTCTACGCAAAAAAAGCCTGAGCCTGAACAACAGGAAAAGAGCAAGTAGCCGGCGCCATGATGAATAGGGCGATTTGGGGCATAACGTGTCCTCGACGGTGGATGTCGGGGAACGCACTCGATGGCGGATGCCGGGGAGGGCCCTACATTGACTTCCGCTGTCGCAAGTCGTTGTTGTCACAATGTAAATAATACCCGACCTTCTCGTTCGTGCGGCAATGCCATAGAACATTTTAAAGACCTCGTGCAATCAAGTGAGTGGCGCCGTAGGTAATAACTTGCAAAACCAATAATAATATGCAACGACTCATCTTCTTCGCGCACTCTCTCATCCTTGCACATTCTCCCATCCTCAGTCGCGCAAACAAATATGCCGCCATTTGTCTTCACTCCCATGCGCCAGCAATTATTGGAGGACTGGACCCCCGCTTTCCGCCTCCTCGTCGGCCAGAATAAGCCCATGGAAAATTTTTGGACCTGCATGTTTGCAGACTATTGGGCCACGTTCAGCTGGCGTCGGCCGTTCGACGAGGACCCCCCGCTTGGTCGCGACCCAGAAGAGGATGAGGATCTCAACTTGGAGGATTCGCGTGCGCGCGCGCGGACGGTTGCCCAGACTAACCGCGTACGTCGATTTCACTTGCCATGTCTTGCGCCGTGATTTGGGAACTCAAGGTTTACATCTGTAGCGGATTAAATCATTCTTTTACTATCATTACCACAAGGCGAACGGGGAGGCTTAGAGGGAGGTGCTAAGATGTTGTCGAGGGCGGGGGAAGATATGTATGCGTTGTCGATGGCGGCGGAGGGCACAAGTTGATGTCACCGCGAGGCGAGGCCTGGAATCAACGAAAACAAATTTGCGACGTAGTTAGTTACAGGCGGAATCAACTGGGCGACGGAAGTGTCGCGGCTGTTTCTTGAATACACGTAGTTTCAGCGCCTCGTGAGAAGACCCGAATAATTTTGAAGCAACACCGCACTTTGAAATCTACAATCATGTCGACCACCCGTCAGCGCAAAAAGAAAAGTGGGAACGACGACGACGACGAACGGCGAAAAAGGAGGGGCAACCAAGGGGACTTCCATGGCCAACGAGAGGAATTCCTACGCAAGAACCTGCAGGCGTACATGGACGCATCAGAAGCCGGCACCACGCGTGATTTTTGGCCAGACCTTTTCTTTGCGTGGTGGAAAAAATTCCCTTGGTGGTTGAGCTTGAAGGAGGAACCGACCGAAGACATGGAGCTCGAGGGGAGACAGACGGCCGACAAAGACATGACGGAGGCGCAGAAGGCTGAGAAACGCGATGCTCTGGACAAGATGGAAAAAGTAAGTGCGAGCGGTGAATCTTGAACGCTACAATTCCTGACACGAGGTTAGAAAATCAAAGCCTGGTTCAATTATCAACGCGGACTCACCGGCGGTAGCACGAAGAACCCATGGGCACTGCTGTTGAAGGAACTCCGTCGACTCGGCGAAACCCCAGCGCCGAAACGGCTCGCCGACTTTCAGTGCTACATGCAGCAGCCCGACCACCGGGAGAAGATACAGAAGCTGTTCGTAGAGCGTCACCCCGACAAGGTGAACACTCGTGGGCACATCAATGAGCGGGCAGGCATCGCGCGGGAGCTTTTGGCACAAGAGGACGCGGAGGTACAGAAGGCGATTACCACGCTCGCGGACGCCGAGCACGAGCTGGCGATGAAAGAGTGGAAGGAGGCGCGCAATGGGACCGGCGAGCTGGACGAGGACGAAAAAAAATTGTAAGTCAATTTTTGTCTGGGATCACCGCAAGCGCTGACGTACCGTACGCAGAGCTTGCGAAAGATGGGCAGTCACCGTGGGCCCGTTACTGAAGATCTTGAGTGAGTACACGGGATACCACATTTCGCTCATCGTAGGCCGAATCGATACCACAACGTATAAATTTGATATTCGCTCGCTGCACGAAGGGAAGACAACGGGGAAGAATCCACAAGATTGGCCACAATGGGCGGGAGCCTCGACGTACAACGACCACGTCGTGCGCCAATTCATGCGGTTCCTCATCGCGGCGGGTGCGTAATCGTTTTCGCAGCTGGAGGTCTTCTGATGCGATACGGTTGCTGTAGATGCAGAGCCCGGTTCCCCAGAGGCGGTGTTTGTGGGCGAAGATCCCCTGGAAATCCTCCGCCAGCGAGGGATAGAGGCAGCAGCGGCCGCCGCCTCGTCCTCCACCAACGGCCAGAACGCGTCGGCGTCGGCCTCCACCAGCGCCATCGCCGCCGTCGTGTCGTCCTCCATCAGCGGCCAGAGCGCGTCATCGTCGCCTATCATCCCCGCGGGCGTGCCCACCGCCGCCGCGTCGTCCTCCACCAGCGACCAGAACACGTCATCAGCCCCACCGACCATCGCCGCGGGCATGCATGGCACCGCCGTCGTGTCTTCCTCTTCCAGCGCCCAGAACGCGACATCGTCCCCATCCACCGTCGTTGGCGCGCCCGCCGCCGCTGCACCGCCGCCAGTGCGCCTACCGCCGGCGCCCAGTGCCCTCGATGGTATGGCGGGCGTGGACGATGCGTTGAAGCGCTCGGTGCTGGCACTCGCGCCCGAGGCGTGCGAGGAGCGTATCGCCGAGCTCCAACTAATGCCAGAGTACTTCCGGCGGCGACAGAGCGGCATCGCCAAAAGTCGAGAGGACGTGGAGGACGCAGAGCAGGCAGACGAGGCGGCAGCGGCAGCGGCGGAAGCGGCACCGGGGGCCGTGAATGCGGGGGCTAAGCGCAAGAGAGGTGGCAACCCCAAGTCGAAGCCGGGCGCGAAGGCAAAGTCGAAGGCGGACACAAAGTCAAAGGCGGTGTCGGAAGGAAAGAAGAAAGCGAAGAAGTCGAAAAGGAAAGGGCCAATGGGGTTGGATCCAAGCGATTCGGAGGAAGAGGAGGACGACTCGGCCAGAAGTGAGGATGAGGATGCTGCGGCGACTCCACCACCGCGCGAAAAGCATCCACGCGGCGCCGCTGGAGGGGAGGGGATGAAGGCCCCGGCATGGGCGTCAAGCGCGAAGACGGCGCTGGAAGCAGGGAGAGACGGGGGGCCAGTGTGGACGAAGCTGGTGGGCTTGTGGTGGGCGAAAGAGGTGTCGAGGAAATTCAAGGGGCCGACCCGGGGACACACGGAGGGGCGACCCATACAAGTGGGGAATTGGATTCAGTACGCGCGCAAGGGTCCGCCAAAGCCCGCGATAACGGACGTGGAGCAGTTTGGGAAGGAGTGGTGGGACTGGTGGCGGTTGATGAACCCGAATTGGCGCCAGCCTTTGCGCTCAGGACGGCTGGAGCAGGCGCGGGGAGGCGAAGAGTGGGATTCAGTCGACCTCTCCGGGCCCAACGGGGTATTGAACGCGATAATTTGTTTGCGCTGGTGGAAAGACACGCTGGAGGGAAACGAAGACGAAGAACAGGAGATCAAGTGGCAGATAGCAGTGGAGGAAGTAATCTGGGTCATTGAAGCCATTAAGTCAGTCATCCACAACGGGGGAGAAGCACTCTAACCTACCCTATTCAGCGCGGACAACGCAGACGCGGAGATGGAGGATGTGTGAGTGGGAGAAAAGAATGCGTAAGTGATTTGATGGTCAGAAAATCAAAATTGATGGTCGTGCCGACGGGATGAGGGAGGAGAGAAAAATATAGGCTGAGAGAGGGAGGGCTGCCTACCTAGTTCTGTGTAGCGTCTGTTTCTTGTGTTTTTTTTCTTAGTCTTCTGCGTACCTGTTTTTCTTGGAAATTGATGGGCGATCAGTCTTGATCGCATACGCGGAATGGGATGAGCCGAGTGAAAAGGGAGGACGAAGGAGCGGAGGTAGTTAAGCAGCAGCAGCTGGATGTGAGCTCTCTTTTTTCCACAAAATCTGCACGCCTTTCTTTCGATTGATAGCGCATCAATATTGATCCACGCGCGGAAGGGGACGGAGTAATCAAGGAAGGATAGATAGAGGGCGAGGGGTATAACAAGGAAATCGTTATTGAACACCCATTGTATTGTTTTTTTTTTTTTTTCGGTGGTCCTTTCCGCGTCAATTGATGGCGCATCAATCCTGATCCAGGCGCGAATGGTGTTCCCCAGCGAGCGTCGGTGGTGTATGGGGAGAATGCTATGGATAGCTTGTGTCATTGATGGCTCCCCCCCCATTTTCCTGGCGGGATTCTGGGGCCGCCATTGATGGCAATCAATTTTGATCCCAGCAATGCGGGCGCATCAATATTGATCCATGCACAGACGGCATTCCCAGCGGGCGGCGGTGGTATATGAGGAGAATGCCGTGGATAGCCCGTGCTATGGACGCTCCCCCCCATTTTCCTGGCTGGATTATGGGCCGCTATTGATGACGATCAATTTTGATCGCAGCGCCCGATGCCGTCGGGCGGGCGCCCGGTGAATATTCCTTTTTGCACGGCTTTTCCCGACAATTGATGAGGATCAACATTGATCGTAGCGTCCGATGCCGTCGGACATCGCGCGGCAGCAGGGATAATGCCGGATTCCGGCAAAAAAATGTCAGGTTAAAGCCCTGCCGCCTGCCGGGAGCCTGTGCGATCAAACAATCAAATATCCCCGTGATTTTTCGAAAGGACCCATAAGATTTTACATTGCGCTTTATGGCCAAGGCCATAACATTTTACATTGTTGGGACCAAATGGGCTGTTTTGCAGGTCTCCTACCCCGTTAGGCTGTACGAACTCGTGGCGCGCGCACACGCCCATACCCACCCTGGTGCTGCTGTATCCCTTGGCGAACTTTGTATTTGCGTAATCCAGAGCGGCCAGTCCGCTACATGTGCTCATCTGGATCACGGTTAGTCTTCGATATAACAATTCGTCGGAGAGCCGAAAAATCACCTCTTTCTGGTCGGTTACAGTAAGCAAGTACGCGCGATATGGTTTACTCTCCACCATATACGACCAGCCCAGCCCCAGGGAGGGATCCTTCAACTCGCTTGAAACCATGCGCCGCTTGAGACGGAAACAGGCGTCGAGCGCAAGGAAAATTATGTATAGAAATCTGCCACAAAACGTAAGATGCCGCTATCCTCGTATAATCAAATAAAAGTACAGACGCGTCTTCCGGGCTCGCGTTCTCCCAGCCCTCAGGAAGGTTGACGCCTGGGCGCGGACAGCATGGGCATTTGATCGCGCATCTGCCCGGCTGGGTGCCGCCTACGCCGCTGGGCTCGTGGAATACCCGCGCGCTTGAGCATCAGCAGATGCGGGTACTCTCGACACATGCGCAAAAATGCGTGGTATCGATACGCGACAGGCCCGCCGCTGTTGTCTGTCAATTTCTCCAACATCTTGTAAAAGTCGTAGATGGTGGTCTTGGATTGCTGGGTGGATAGTACGAAAAGGTCCATGCACGCAAACGTCGCGCAGGTTCTGGTCCTGATGTCCGTCGCGGGGAACCAGCCAGCAGTAAGCAACTGTTCCTCGGGCGGGCCCACGAGGAAACGGTCTTCGCAGTCGCAGGCGTCGACGACTACGTGGTGGATACCGTTCGTGTGGAGAACGACAAAGTCGACATGCAATTGTACAGCGCTGGGGCATCTCGTGCGTGGTGGATGTCCCAATTGGACGCGCAGACCGAGAGATTTGAGCGAAACGATCTGAAAGTGCGACCCGTTCCATTGCTGCGATGATAATGCGACAATGAGAATCGAAGGCGAAATGAGCCACTGTCCGAATAAATCTAGGCCAGGTGGACTTACCTCGACGCGATGTAAGGGATTCTCTGCGTGTCGGTCAACACAGCAGGTCGCGCAGATCAACTGGTCGCCAAAGCAGTCCTTGCAACGAATGAGGGGCGCGCCGTTGTCGGGGTTCTTGCACAGCGGACAGGACAGTTTTCGTTAGCGCCCAAGCGTCCGTTACGTCGAAGTATACGGGCGCCGTATCGGTCGCGATTACTGCGAAATCGGTGAAGTGCTGGGTCCTGAAAATGGCACATGGTTAGTCGATATCAACAATATCAAAACGCGTGAAAACGCGTGAAAATGGCGCACCGAGGGTTTAATAACGTTCACACCTGCCGTCGAAGGTTCAAGCTGAGGCTGAGCTGGGTCGTCGTCGTCGGGGCAGATCCATTTGATACGTTTCAGAGGGCACCGTATTCTGAGTGGCCGTCGCAAGTCCCTGGGTTGCCGGGCGGCCTTCGACGGCGGCATTGCTCTCAAGTCGACTGCGTTTGAGCGGGGAAGGGGGTTCGAAGGGGATAGGTTCGCGATAGTGTCGCCTATGGTCGTCGGATGATCGGTCGACAAAGGCAGTCTCAGGCGCATTCGGGTCAGATCGGCCGTCGTGATAGTCTTCCAAGGAGAAACTGTATGTTGATGGACGTGCACATAGGGTGGATAGTGCGGGCCCTTTTGTTGCGCGAGCATGCCCACGAGCTCCCCGGCTGTGCGCTGGCGCTCTTCGTCGACGAGCTCGACCTTTACTCAACGACTTCGACATATTTACGTGTAACAAGGCTGGTCCAAGCATCAATAGGGGGTTCGAGTGCGATACGAAAGCTTTAGCTTTAGCTCTGCCTTAGGACGCCTCGCTGGCCACTTTCGCCCTTGCACTCGACCGCCTGGGCTGCCCCTTGCCCTTGACACTCATTTTGCCTGCTCCTGGGCACTTGAGAAGCCCCTATCTGCACGATGGTGAGTGATTTCGTGCCTCGACGACCTCTGGCCTGACCGGATGACTGCTGACCGATCCTCCGGGCTTTTCTATTGCATATTCTTGTTCCCTGTGCCACGCTGGCGAACAAGCTGTCTCCGACTGCGTTACCCAGGACACCGACATCGCCAACCGTCCGCCAGACGCCCTCTGGCCCTCGACGGGGTCGGTTGCTTATTCGAGCGCTCCTAGGTACAATGGTATGTTGTTCCAATATTGTCCCGCGTCCATCACCTCACACAGCATCTATAGCACCCAAAACGGCGCTCCCAACCAAAACCAATCGAAGTGGTGTCCACGTCCAATTCTGCACCGGCACACACTCGGTTGACCTTCATGAGGTCGGTTTCAGGGACTGCCGGTCGGAGCACAGCATTTTTGCTCATACGAATTCTCTGCAGTGTGCCCGACCGGGAGGAATCGATGGTCACGGACTCACCACTGCCACGATCACGGACTCACCACGAAAAAAACTTTTCCCTGGACCCGCAGCACGACATTTACCCCGAATCCAAGTTGTACTTTCGTTTGGAATAGCGCACTGGAGGCCATCTGAATTTTTGGGAATTTCTTCGAGGTGCGCGATGTGTTGAACTGCAGTTAGGCCATCGTTAACTCTCAAATTCAGGGCTGTCGTCTTTGATCCATACGCACATCTCAGCCACTTTCACCCATTCTAACCACCACACCTCTGAACGGTACTGCAATGACCTCCACGGTGCAGGCGACCTCTGAACGGTACGTTTCGGCATACCAGCCCCCGTCATCGTCTCACACAAGTGCTAGAAATTCACCAAAAAAAAACCGTCGCGCGCGCGTCTTCGGCTTCGTCGGATAGCCCATCGCGCGGTGTCGCCCCCGCTATCAAGAGAAGAATCGAGAAAAGATCCTAGAGGCCGATCGTATTCGCGCAGCCCGACGGCGTGGAGAACAAAGGGACGACGACGATGCTAGACTTCGCGCGCGCGAGGCTAGTGCACGCTATCGCGAACGGTGCGCCTCCTCGGACCTTTTCTCCCCTTATCTTATGCCCTCGTTTTCGTTTCCAGCAATCGTGAACTGCTCGCACAGAAGCAGCGGACGC